>VZSV01000076.1:57926-107399 GCA_013398735.1 Nothocercus julius | reverse complement strand
GAGGGGCAGGATCCCCTCCCTCGACCTGCTGCAGACGCTCCTCCTAATGCACCCCAGGATCCCCTTGGCCTTCTTGGCCACGAGGGCACTGCTGCCTCATGGGCAACTTGTCATCCCCCATGACGCCCAGGTCCCTCTCTGCAGAGCTGCTCTCCAGAAGGTCAGTCCCCAGCCTGTACTGGGGTTATTTTTCCCCAAGTTCAGGACCTTGCACTTGTCTGTGTTGAATTTCATAAGATTTCTCATTGCCCAGCTATCCAGTCTGTCCAGGTCCCTCTGGATGGCAGCACAGCCCTCTGGGCTGTCAGCTCCTCCTCCCAGTTTGGTATCCTCAGCAAACTTGCTGAGGGAGCCCTCTGCCTTCATCCAGGCGGTTAATGAATAAATTGAGCAGGACTGGACCGAGGACTGACCCCTGGGGGACACCGCTAACCACAGGCCTCCAACTAGACCCCGTGCCACTGATCACCACCCTCTGGGCTCTAGAAAGACAAACAAAAAAAAGACCATTCTCTGCACCAGGAGAGCACTGTTCACACACCTTGTTACATGTGCCCAGTACGCAGCACATTTTTTTTCCTCAAAAATCAGCACTGATCAGGATGAAGGGCTTTTTGGCTCCGCTCTGCCTCTCTCCCCAGGAAGCCCATCCAAGTCATAGCCCTGCTGTACTTGAGCTCCTCAAGAAACGGCTCTGTCCCGACTGCAGGACTCACAAACCCTTGTGTTTGTGGACATAGAGCCCTGCTCAGTGTAACCACGAGTGCCAAGAGCGGACCTCGAATCAACTCCTTTCAACGTTTTCCCGTTAATCTGAACTGCCCCAGCCAAAGCTTTGCTGCTTGAACTTGCAACGTCACGTTGGCGTTGGTCCTCCCTCCGTGCTTCCAGAGACGTGGAAAGAGCTCACAGCTGCCCATAAAGGAGCCCATAAGCTGCGGGGAGCAACACTTGGGATAGAAATGGAAGTGGTGGTAACTGATCATTTTACCAGAAAGGATAGATGGTTGTTTGGTCTCATGTAGCTATTTATATGTGAAAAATCTGAGAATTGAAAGGAAAGGAAGCAAAGAAGGAGGCTTTTCTTTCCCACCAGTGCTGGCACTCAGTAGCTTGAACCTGAAATGAGGTAAGCTCAGAAAGGAGGGAGCTGCGAGGCAGGGCTTGCTGAGCAAGGAGGTGGTCTTTGCTCAGAGCTGCAGAGCTCTAAGAAATTCTGCATTTTATGCTGCTCCGGAGAGCAGCATACCAGCAAGATATTTGATGACTACGTAGCTGGAAGTGCAAGCTCCACACCGTGATCACCGTGCCCTTTATGAGTCTATAAATATCTCTGCTCATTCCTGCCCTCCGCAATCGCAAACCTTGCTGTTCTTCGTTGCAACAGCTCTGCCAGCAAAACGGCCACCCTTAAACCAATCCCCAGCCATGGGAAGGGCAAGTTTCTCCCCCACCTTGCGGTGTATCCTAGGCTTTCCTCACAGGCCTTGCGTGTAGGGAGGATTAGCCCCACAGGAGCTATAGGTGTCTTGATGGTAACATCTTTGCTTTTAAGGCTGCTTAGCTGGAAACTTCACAGTGGAGCAGACTCACGCCTTCATGTCCACCATGCACCCCCTCATGTCTACCATGCCACATGGGAGGAGCGGAGACTTTTGACGGTTTCCTTGCCTGCAGTGACCCCCGGCACGTGTTCCTTCCAGTCAATGCCTGGCCATGGATATATTAGATGTGTTTCAGGATTACCCAGCTGAACAGAGGACCTCAAGGTGTGTGGGGGGGTTGTTTCTGGTTCCAAATGGTGCTTAGTAACTGGGCGTCAGCACCTTTATTATGCCCCAGTCCTATTTTAAAGCATCTATGTCCTGTTTTGAAAGCTACTGTGAGAAATGCAAGGTTGAAACACCAAGCCAACTTTGTGATGTAGCTGGATGATCTCCAGAGCAGACGGGAGGCAGCCCCATGGCATGGACTGAGAGCCGCAGCTCGGCCTCGGCCCCGCGGCTCCTGCAAGGGGTCTGGGGAGCACCTGATGCCAAAGTTTGGCACCAAACTTAATTTGCAGCTACCAGGACCTCTGCTGTGCCACAGAGTGATGAACAGCAGCAGCAACCGGAAAACCTCACGCACAAATCCCTCCGCCGGCTCGTCCCCGCGATGTGGCGGTTCACCGTAGCTGCACTACCCCGCTGTGAGCTTTGCTCACCAGGCCTGCGCGGTAACACTGCGTTTGGGGATCGTGTTTTCCATCAGCAGCATGAGCAAGGCTGCCCCCCTGCCATCAGCATCGCAACAGTGGTGACAAGTGACCCTGCCACGTCCACTGATGAGGCCTGTGCTCTAGCTGCAGCTCTCGGAAGCGGCACTCGGATACGAGCCTCTCCGTAGAAGCAGTCCTGCCTACTGTCCTCTTCGGCACACAACCGATCACACTTCTAGCTCTACTTGCTCCCATAAAGCTTTCGGAAAAATACTGCTCAGAAAAGAGCAATAAAGATGATGAGGTAAAGCAATAGCTAAAGTTACTTTAATAAAGCACATTCCAAAACAAACTCTGCATAGAGCAACAGAAGCCTGAGTCTGTAGAAAGACCAAGTGCTGCTCCATCCTCCAACCACCCCGATTTTATAAATTTGCAATATACACACCCAGATCAGCTTTATTTTGTTAACATGTCCCTACCAAGAAATTAAAGGCTTCTACCTTCTTCCCCTGCCCCCCCTCCATTTTTTTTGAAGTAAGAAGTAAAAAGGGAAAGAAGCAAAAAAGGAAACCCGAACAATTCCCCAAGCAAGGCAACCAGGGGAAGGGAATGTGAGCGATTTGCAAGGAACCAACACAGCTGCTGTGCGTTGAGGAGGAGACCAAGCGACTGCCAGGAGAGGAGCGTGTGTATGTTGTAAGGGGTAGCATCAACCACCAGCATCAGTAAAGAAAACAGCCAGACTGCAAAAAGCTTCACCAAATGTAGAACTTCAATATACAGCGCAAGAATCCACTGCAGGAGGCTACTAGCAAATCCTATGAGGAAAATGCCCACTATTGTCATAATATAAAAGAACTTAGCACCATTTAACATCAGAGGTCTGTCATAATTTCTGTTGACAGAAAATGTTGGATTTGATTAAAAAAAACCCTACATAGTGCATACACAACCATACGATGTGGCATAGGCAGCGTTAAATTCTGAGTGCACGTGATTTTAGACATACAGCTGCGGTGTGCAGGCAGAGGGACATCCTGATTGATCATCTACAAAATGTGCTTTTCCTTGCCTTAAATGTCCCTGAGCCTGCACTGCACACAGTAGTACAGGCTTGGTCCCTTGGGCACAGTGGGGGAAAGCATTTTCTTTCTTTCTGGAACACTTTTGAGAAGTGTTTCTACCTTGGCTCCGTGTCAACTCCAGTGCGAGGGTAAAAGGGTGAGAGTCTCCAGCCAGTCATACAGGGGGAAGAGACAAGGTGACCTAAAGAAGCAACGCTGGAGCCGGAGAGGAGCAGTGCACAGCTCTCCCCGTTCACTCTGCTCCGCTCCCATGCAAGGAAGTCTGCGCAAACCCTGATATTTAAGAAAACCAAAGCAGTCCCTTGCCAGTTCTCTCCCAGTGTTTACATGAATACCTGGTATTTGGCACAACAGCAACCTCTCCTATGTTTCACTACTTAAAATTAAACAGGCAACTGATTGTGAAGCAGCTCTGCCTGTTAAAACACTTTAAACGATAGATTACGGAAGATTTAAATCTAGCTAAGCAATGTAGGCCAGATCATCTCTGGGAAACTCAGAAAATAATTTTGCCCTTCCTAAAGCCAGCGCTACTAAACAAGTCAAAAGAAGTCTTACATGGGCCTGCTTGTATTTTTTAAGTATAATGAAAAAGAATTACAAAAATTGTCAGAATTTGGGTGGGTTATTTTTAATCCATAATTAGCACATAGAAGAATGAAAAAGAGATAGGGTAGATTTCTCTACCCTATAAGTAGACACCAGTCAACATTTTTGAAGTATGCGTTGAACATAAGCAAATATAGGAGGATATGCTCTGATTTGGTCTCCTATGGAATATAATGTAAGTGCAAGTGCAGACTCAGAACCTGGGGCTAACCCCACACCAGCTCCAACTCGCGAGTCCCTTTTGGCAGCAGAAAGAGCTCTGCACTCCTGGGAAGACCTTTTTTCCACCACCTTGGTGGTCACGTATCTCGATGCGCCAGAACTTTGCCTGATGCCATTTTCTACCCTCCTAGCCCTTATGACTGAGACACATATTGAAATGCAACCCAAACCAATCACTGCTGTCAGGTGTTCATAGGAATCTCCTGTCCGTTTGATAAAACAAAGTCCTTTTTCTTTGGGCCAAATCCTGATCCAGCTGGTATCATCACAGCTCCCTTTGGCTTTAACGTGGCTGTGACCAGGCCTCTCGCTACATCCTGCAGGTTACAGCTCCGCAGGAACAGCTTTCTCGGACTTGGCGAGTCCAACTGCGCTTCCAGAAGGCAGGTCACGGCGGAAGGACTTTGGGCGATGCAGCACAACGTGAGGCAGCACTTCAGTGCCACCAAACCAGGCAGGTTCCTCCCCACTCCCATCAGTAGCACAATCTGCAAACTTCTTTACTGTCTTCCCTGGCTGCCACGCGATTACTTCAGTGGCAATTTCACCCAAGTCAAGATTGCTCCAAGGAGCTCTGCAAAACTTAGTTCTGCTTCAGTAAATGACTATTAACAGCACGAGCAGCTTTCAGAAACACAACGTCCCTGAGCCGTTTGCCTGGCAAGTCGACTCGTGCATAATCAAAGGGATGTTCTTTTCTGTCAGCTTTGCAAATTCAGCTTGCTCTCCAGGAACAAATTCTCACAAGCTGCTGGCAGCAGGAAGGTGCATCAATAGCACAACAAAACTTTTGCTCCCCGAGCAACACGGCTCTTCTGGATTACTTCGAATTGCCCCTGTGCGCTCCGTGCCTGAGCTGCAGCGAGGCAGCCGTACTCGGCCCGGCGCCCAAAGGGCCGTACCCAGCTCCTAACTCTCAGCTGCGCCGCTCCTGCGAATCCCTCAGCAGCAACAGCAGTGGCATCGTCTCTTCGTCGCTTGTTAGCACTAGGACTCTGACTACGCAGCAGGTGAGAAGGTGCCTCTGACAGGCAGTCACCCCTCAGCGTGGCTTCGTGTGGTGCCGGAGTTGGCTGCACCTAACAAACAGCTCTCCCAGGAAAAGGCTTTGTGTGTGAGGGTGGTGACAGCGCAAGCACGAATTGGGACTCTGGGATCACACACGGCAGGTTGAACAGGGATCCAAGTGCTGGCAGCAGTCGCAAAGCCCAAACATCTGTGCGCTGGGCTGAGGGGCTGCTTGCAAAAAGGCCGTGTGACGCTGGCACAGGAAGGACAGGGTGTCCCACACCTGCCACCTGGAGATGACATTAACTTGGTGGCTGCAGTAAGACTGTAACAAAACTATGATTTCCCGGGGACAGAGTTCCCACCAGTTTCAAAGAAAACAAACTTTGGAGTGGGCTCCTGTTCCTTTCTCATATAATTATTTTTCCATATAGGGAAGGATTTTTTTCTATTTTTTATTTTCCTTTTTTCAATATTTCTGAACACAGCGAGAGGCACAGGCACGAGTAGCTCCGATGTTATAACACTCCCCTCTCACTCCTGACATTTAAGTCGTTAGCCGTTTCCTACAATCTCACCTCTGGCTACAGCACAAAACAAAACCTGTAGGGCATAAAAAGGGAAAGGGAAGTCAGGCTGAAGAGGCCACAGGCAGAGCCCAAGCACTGGCCAAGAAGCGCCGAGGCCCTGGTCCTTCTCCTTCACTTACAGCAACCAAGTCCTCTCTTCTGAGGCGAAGCCACTGCCATGACTCAGCCCACACTGGTGCCCCTCTCCCTCAGCGACTTCTAACCCATTGCATCAGAACAGAGATTTGCAAGAAATCGCTACATGAAGAAGATGGTTGTCATTCTCCCTGGTAAAAGCATTGCCCGGCCTCTTCTACATTTATCCTCTTTATCTTTCAGCTCCTTTAAATTAGGGCATTCCTTCTAATGGGGGCTTAGGAGAAGGTACAGCACTCTGGGGTTGCATAAAGAACTGTCCCTGGTCGCCTGCCACAATGCAATAATACACACAGTCAGAACAATAAATAAAGAGAAAGACATACAGGTTTTAAATATAGGTTTCCATTAAAAGCATTACAAAGACGACTTTTCTCATTATGAAGACAAAAGAAAAAAAATCCACCTCTACTGCAAAAACAAAACCAAAAAATTTAAAAATCACCCCTTTGCAAGTAACTTTAATGAGGAAAGGTGCAGGGAAGGGAGGGAGAGAGGACTGAGAGAACCAGCAAGTGTTCAGAAGGGCAGATGCCCTCCATCTCTGTCACTTTGCAATGGCACCTTCTTCTCACAGAGTCAGGTCTGAGCGCCACCGAGTCCTCACGTGGAGGATTTCACCACCTGCTCGTAGGGGGGAGGCGGCGTGTTGCAGTAGGAAGGTGGGGGCGGATAAACCGGGTTCCCCTGTGGGGAATTGGGCTGCACGTGGAAAGCCATTGCCATGGGATTCATCGCAGGTCCGCCCGGATCTGTGTAATACGGCATCCCAGGTTGTTGTGACCCTGAAGGAAATAAAAAAGGGGAGAAAGGCTATCAGCAAGGGCAGCAGCAGACAGCAAGGGTAAGAGAGGGTCGGCCTGGCAGGAAGCCCCACGGAGCAGGTTTTACGGAGCCCAGGACACGGGGCCAAGGTGACACTCGGAGGCTGCCTCTGCTTCAAGGCCGGCTGCTCACCCAAAATGTAAAAATACCTCAAGGTGTTCATGAGAGCAGGGACAAGGAGATGCATTTCTCTCACTCTAGAAAAAAAGATCAAACCACAGACTGGTAGGAACAGGCACTGCATTCTCTGAGTTTTCACCAAAAGGAAGTCTTGATTTCAGTACATAACCTCCCATGGGCACCACATGACTTCAACTTAACGAAAGTCACCAGGGCCTCTATCTGAGTTTGCAACCTGGTTTCCTTTCCTTCCTCGCGTGTGGGTCTGCACTCGCCCCATTGGCATGCAAGCAAGGAAGCCGCGAACGCAGCAAAGGCAGGACGAGGAGACGCAGAGAAACTGGGAAAGCACCTGGAAGTGCTGAGAGACTGACTGCAAGCTCAGGGACACCAGCAGGAAAAAAACGGGTTGCAGCGAGACTAGCTCAGGCTCCAAGGTCTGCAGAGCAGTAACGAGAGTCCGAAAGCAGGCTGCGTTAAGCAGGCTGCCTGAGGGCCTAGGCTTGTTTCTATCTGCCTGGTGCGTCCACGAGGTGCCATGAAAAACTCGAGCCATGCTCTAAAATTAAACCTCGTACTTGTGCTCATCTAGCTGCGAGACATTCCTTGTGTACCTATCCTTGGGGTTGTTTTTCAGGACTAAAGGTATGTTTTAGTTAGTTCGGTTGTCCCCTCACCCCAAGCCGCCATTCTCTGCAAAAATGTGTGTCCAATAAAGCCAAAAAAAAACCCAAAAAAGATGCAGAATGGAAAACGACTTCTGACAGAGAAGTTTTCACTGCAGCAAAAAAGTACAGCACGGAATACAGAAGGCAAGTCGAGAAGACTTGCAATAAACTGGGTTGTGGAAGGAAAATGTTAGGCTTTCCTTCACTTCTGCCAGATGGTATCAACCTTACTTGGATTTTTTTTTCCCTTCAACTTATTCACAAGAGGAAAATATCACTGTTTATTTTTGATACCTATTATTTTGTCAGCACTGCAAAGTGTCTCCTTTCTTTCCTCTATTCACTGATATGTAGCTCTAAAGATATTAGGAACACAAGGGAAGGGAACAGTCCTGTTATCCCTGGTCTCAAAACCACTGCTTTACACTGCTGACGTGCAGCAGAATTTTATTCACCGGAGGCAGGGGCTGCGTGGTTTAGTGCAGAACCTCTCCTTTCTCCAGTCCCACAGTTTTCAAAGGAAAAAAAATCCCCTTTTTAATGCCTTGGCATATATATGAAATTAGTGAAACTTGCATAATAAGCAGTTTCTGACCTGACGCAGTGTTGACTGGTTGTCTGGTGTAAGACACGTTAAAAGTAGGTTCTTCCACTAGCGGAGGAGGGTACATCCGCCTTCGGATGAAGAAGCCAGCGCCACAGCAGAACAAAACTCCCATCATCAGCAGGAACCTAGACAGAGAGGAGAGGGAAGTCAAGCCCTGCTGCCTTCAGGCACCCCTCAACCCGAGGCAGCTCCTCACGAGAAGCTCCGACTAGCGATGGGCAACCTCGCTATGATTTTTAGTCCAGTGTCTCAGACAGGTTGCTGCTGGAGAGCAGCCCTCTGTCATTCGAGATGGCTCCACGTTCTTAAATTAAGAGCACTGATTCTGTCTCCTATGGGAAATGCTATAGCTGACATTTAAACTCCAGCCAGAAGACTGAACATTCAGCACTGTCGACCACAGGTTTTGCTTTGTGCTTTCTAGACAGGACACACATTCTCAAGGAAAAGAACATCATTTTGTTTCAGCTTTTTTTTTCCTTTCAGACCCTATTCCAACTTGACTCAACTTCCTTCCCCATGTCCTTGCGCTGGTTCAGTGCAGACACACACCTGCAGCGAGGGTGTCAGGAGATTTTTGCACTTAAAAAGTATTTCTTACTGTTTGCGTATCACTAGCTATCAGACATGGTAGCGACTGATTCAAGCGCGTGTAAATCCAGCTGGGATGCTGGCATTTCCTTGCCTGGTGCCAATGGCTCTTCTGTCTATCACTGTCTCCTCTTTCTTTGCTCTCAGGGCCCTTTCCTGCAGGACAAGGAACAACCGGGATCCTTTGGAAGCACTGGAGGCAAGAGGGTATTTTCCCCTCCACCAAAGCTGGCCAGGGAAGCCTGCATGCAATGCAGCTTTCTCCAGGAGCATCCCAGATTACCGAGATGGGCAAAGTGACACTGCAGGGTAGGAATATATTTTATGTAAAGGGTCAAAATTCTGTTCGTGTTTCAACAGTGGAAATGAGAGCAGAAAGAGGTCCTGTTTCTCTAAGCCAAAATTAATACATTCCTTTTTGGCAGCGTTCCTGGAAAGGATTTGTTCTGAACAGAAAAACAGAGATTTACAACGTCACCCTAGGGATTCAGACGCAGAACTCCTAGTTATATCAGTAAGGATTGTACATCAAAATCCCACAGGCAGCTTTGAGAAATCTCTGTATTATAGTCTGCATAAGGCTTCTATTTTTCAATGTTTATTCATTCCAAGTTTGAATTTAAAAAACAACAAAACTCTAAATTCTACTTAAAAATGCCTAAAATCAGGTCTTCTAGAATAGCTTTTGCTTTCTCTAATAATGAAAAGGTTTTACTCAGCTGCTTTCTAAAATTCCGTTCTAAAAAGAACTTACCTTATTTTTTCATTATACATAAAAAAGTGATTAGTTTAAGCTTTATCCAGATTACTGAGCTGCTGGTTTCACGAGCTCAAATCTTTCTGCCTTCTTTTCCCGTCATCTCCAGTAAAATCCCCGTAGTCACAGACGTTTGCTTCATTTTTAATTGAAGCCTCAATTCATGTGGCAATACTGCCTTCAACTCTGCATAAATGCACAATCCTCCTTACCCAATCCTCTCTTAAAATGGAGGGCCTCCAAAAATGGGCAATGCTGCCACTCGGGAGCAGCTGCGTCAGGCATGAGGAACTGAGTAAAATTAGATAAAAGTTAGAGCCAGTGCCTGTACACACCAACCCTATGGGGAAACAGAGGAGGTTGTCCAGAGCCGAGAAATCTCCTTTTCTGGTGTTTTTTTTTTTTTTTTTTTTTTTTTTTTTTTTTTTTTTTTTTTTTTTTTTTTTTTTTTTTTTTTTTCTGCATTAGTTGGGCATCAGGAGTTTTTTATATGGTAAAACCCAAAGTCCTGCATTTTACCTGTACCCGTGCATTACCGCTTACTTGCACCTACTCTGTTATAAAATACTTCAGTGGAGAATACCTTGCTTCGAATCCTATAAACAGGACAAGAACAGGGCAGCACGAACATTAAATTCCAAAATGTTGTCACATACCAAAAATACCATAGCCGCTGGATAGAGAGAGCTCTTACGCAGCATCTTGAACCACAACAATCCTCGTAGGAGCGACATCTGCACAGGAATAAAGGTAAAAACAGACGTTAGGGAGTGTTTGCCACTCAAAGTAAAATTGCATCACATGAGAATCCAGGCCTACGTGGGGAGGATATCAGCTCAACATTAACATTTTGGACAAATCTGGTTGTTTCAGACTGACCCCCATGGAGACTCAACGTGGGTGTGGAGGAATCCCCCAAGCCTGGTACTTAAAGGAAAACAGTATTATTGTGTTTTATTCCACAGTGAACGAACAGTGCAGATAAGAAGCGTGAAGTATTTGGGGTTTTACTCCTTTCCAACGACAATTATGAGGTTGTTGCTACCCGATAACCCATTCTTCGCAAGCTGGCAGTTTCCAGGGGAAACAGAGAAAACTTAACATGCACTACTATTTGCAAATTTAATAGCATTCTCAGACTAACTTCAAAAGGGAAGGAAAATCCATGGAGTTGCTTTCCGCTCTTTAATAAAACAAAGGAGAAAAATAAATAGAATTGGAAAAAAGAGATTTTCTAGTACTTACATCTGCTAACATTCATGCCACTATAAAGAACATAGATACACCTTGTGCTTACTTGCTCCCATATCCATAGGTCTATATTAAGATTATTATATATGAGTACACATATAATAACAGCAAGATATGCCTTTGAATTCTCCATCATGATTTTTACAGTAGTGGAAAAGCACAACTGCCCCAAATCCCCAGTATTTAAACTTTCTTCCACAAATGTGATTCCAATTAGTATTTTTTACAGCAAAGACCAGTGTTCAATACGCTCCAGGCGCAGCCTTCGGAAGCACGAGGCGCAGCTTCACCGAGGCTGAAGCCGGCACATTCGCCAGCAGCGACGGCTGCGCAATTTCTATGGCAACGGACCCTTCCCATGCCAAGGACTCGCGCGGCACCCGAAGCAGGAAGGGGATCGCAGTAACGCAAAGCCTCAGTACGTGACGGACTTTCCTCTCAGCTGGAAGTGGTCAGATTCAGATTGGCAGAGCCAAAGACAGGAGAGGGTTATCGCAACTGGCTCCATCTCTTCCAAGGGGTTTTACTTCAGTACGCTCAGCACCAGCCTTCAGTTAAGCACGTGGCTTTGGAAAGCAGGCCCGGCTGCTTAATTGTGCTCCCGTATTTGTATCCAAAGCTGAAAAGAAATCAATGGGCCGGCTGCACGGACGATTACACATGTACGCGCTCGGGCAACGAGCCCGTGCTCACTAAATATGTCAGGTCACTAAATATGCGGCCTCCAGTGGGGTGAGAGGCCCAGCAGGTAACAAATCCTGCTGTTTGGCACGTGGGCAAAGACAGTGCTGGTGCTGACAGGGAGGCAGGACGTCCTCAGCTAAGGCAGACCGCTGAGGAGCACGGCCAGCGCCATCGGTACGTTCAGGCACGAGCGAAAGGCAACAGGGAAATGCCCCACGGGCTGCCCTGTAACCCAGGGGCCTCCCAACCGCCCACCTCTCCAAAGCTTGCCACGATCCCAGCAACTGCCTGTGGGGGAGCTCCGACCTGGGAAAGGCGGGGAAGGAGATCCCGGCTACATCAGGGTAGCCCTCCTGGAGGCAAGCAAGGCTGGGACACGGAAACACTGGCGGCACCTCGGCGTTTCCACGTCTCTCCTTCCCCACGCTGGCTCTTCCAGCGCCACGGGCTCCACTCAGCACTCGCCATGGCCTGAGGCACCGGGCAAGCAGCAGGACCCTGGCTCTTCTGTCCAACTTGAAGGCCCCAAAGACCTCTCCCAGATCAAGCCCTGAGCGCTTACATTTATTAGACTCCAAGTAAAATTGAGAGCCTAAGGAGAACATGCAGATTCCCCCCCACTCCTCTTCTCATAGCTTGCTTATTTTGTATGTTTTCTCTAGAGCAAGAAGGGATGAGGGAAGGTTATTTAAAATATGTAATCCTGGTCATGCAAACCATCAAAATTACTCTCTATGATGAGTAGAGATAGTGCTTTTATTTGAACAAAAATATTTTATTCTTTTATTTCAAATCTGTTTCACAACAAGAAAGACACTGAGGTGCTGGAGCATGTCCAGAGAAGGGCAGCGAAGCTGGCGAAGGGGCTGCAGCACAGACCTTAGGAGGAGCGGCTGAGGGAGCTGGGGTTGTTTAGCATGGAGAAGAGGAGGCTCAGGGGAGACCTTATCGCTCTCTACAACTACCTGAAAGGAGGTTGCAGTGAGGCAGGGGTCGACCTCTTCTCCAGAATAGCTACGGACAGGACAAGAGGAAATGGCCTCAAGTTGCACCAGGGGAGGTTCAGGTTAGATACTAGGAAGAATTTCTACATGGAGAGAGTGCTCAAGCATTGGAACAGGCTGCTCAGGTAAGTGGTGGAGCCACCGTCCCTGGAAGCGTTCACAAAACATGTAGATGAGGCAGGAACACGGTGGTGGTGGGATTACAGTAGGACTTGATCTTGAAGGACTTCTCCTACCATAATGACTCTATGACTCTATGATCCTGCCCAAGGAGGACTAAGCATGACCTGCAAGGCAGAAAGGCTCAAGCACTGGATGTGCTTGAAGCCCTCGAAACCACGGCCTGGGAAACAAGCAGATCATCACGCAGAGGTTTTGTTTCCTACACAGACAGCTGCTCTTTAACACAGCTGTAAACAAAGATCAAGAGATTGAGCAGTCTCTCTTCAGGGCTCTGCTTAGAGAAACTCCATTTTATAGCGGCCACTGAGTGTCAAGGGGCAACTCAATCAAAGGTAACGCTGCATCTCCTGGGGAACCCAGCCAGCACCGTGCCTCACAAGGAAAGCCCTGTGAGCTTTCATATTGGAAACACTTGGGCTTTCTACCACAGTGTTAAATGGGTGCTCAACTCTGCGTTGCACATACATATGTATACACAGGAGCCTTGAGTCAAGGACGATGCCACGATAACAATGTGCTGTTTGTATTTTCCACCAGCTGTGCCAAAAAAGCCTGGAAGAAGAAAAGGCTGCTTTTCTGCTACTTCTGTTAGGGCACTGTGGAAGCTCTGCTAGTCTCTTGTTCTTGTTTCAAGGAAAAAAAAGAACACTGAATTATTGCCAAAATTGATCCTAATTACAACAGAATTAACTTACTTACACAAGTCGTATTTATTAGTAGGCAAAAGAAGACAATAAAATCAGCTTATGAATGGAGCAAGAGACAAGCTTGAGCATAATCTATATTTGATGTACTCACTCTATTGTATTGCCTGACAATAAGCCCCTGCAGAACTAAGATCTTGGCTCAGGAAAAAAAAAAAAAAAATCAACGACAAAATTAAAACAATTAAGCACACACATATATATTTACTGAATCGATATAGATGTTCTTAAAGTTACAGTTTTGTGTTGGCTCTGCTTAACCAGGAAGAACTGTCGGTGCTTGCGGCCGGTACCAGAGAACCTGCCCTGTCAGTCCCAGCAGTGACCCTGCGTGGTGCGTGTGTGTTGTGTGGGTGACAACTGCTCCACGAAATGGGCCCGAAGTGCTTTTCCACTTACACTTGCACTTAACACAGCTGAACAAGTGTCTCTCAGCAGACTTGCCGCAGGAAAGAACTGCATCTAAAAATAAACTCCCTGACAGGTATTTGCTGGGAATTGCAGAAGTTCAGAAGATAAAGCAAAGATTTCGGTCTTCAGGAGCCTGCAAGGCAAGAGCAGTCTGACACTCTTCTTCATCCACCCAGCCTGGGTATTTCCCATCAATTTGAACGCAGGCCACATTATTCTTAGTTTCCCCCTCCGGACTGCTTACATCATACATACCAAACCCTGATTTCACATTAAAGGTGTTTGATCAGCAATGTCTTTTGGAAGAATAAAACAAAAAATAGATTATTAATCCACACAAAAGTGACACAGGGACAGAGAGTGAATGGAGAAAAAATAAAACAAAAACCTACAACAACCAGAATTCTTTTGAAACAGTAAATTGCACGATTTCTAAACAGTGTCCTGTGGATAAGCCTAATTTTAATTCCCCCAAAGACTGCATACCAGTGATAGCTGAAATGATCGTTGCATGCATGGGTAGGATCTACAGTGCAATTTGAGGTTCGCTGGAATACAAGAAGCACAGCAGTTTTGAAAGTGCATGTATGTGTGCAGAGGGCAGGAAGGTAAGTTTAAGGGAAGGGGAAGTTAGCAATAGATTAAAAATCTACGAAACAGGCTCCCAGACGGAGCTAAGAACCAGCTCCCAGCTGCCATCCTGAAACCAGCATGGATGAAACATTAGGAAATGGAGCACAGGTGCTGGCAGAGCACTGGAAGGGCCAAGCCCCTGTCGGGGCTGTGTCGCCTCCGGGAAGCCTGTGCGGCCACAGCGCAGTCACGGAGCCCTTGAAGCCAGGAGGCTCCAGCTGCGACTGCTAAGCAGATGAAGTCAGAGAGCTAAACATACGTGCACGTGAGGGCACGTGTGTATCGATTTGCTTAAAGGGCACACAAACAAACAAAAAACTAGAAGAGAAAATTACACTAAGAAAAATAAACCTAACGAGATTTAATCCGCTTGCAACTCAGCTGCCAGTATGTAGTTATGCTAAACAGAGATGAGCCATGGAACAAAAAGAAAAACAAAGCAGGCAAACAGCACCGAGTGACTAGCAAAAACTGTTCTGATCAAGGTTAGAGGCTTGGATGTGCCATGCATAAGGAGTAAGGCCACTGAACTCAACAGGAATACTCTGCTCAAAAAATCCCTATTAGACTTTACCTGTAAGGATGAGAAAAGAGCATAAACAGACGGTATTCCAAATAAGTGAAACAAATTGAATTATTCTTCTACAAAGCTTTTTCACCACTGATTAGTTCATCTGAGACCATTCTGGATGTTACTCAGGACATTTCTGTGTCGTAATAACAAGTAATTATTTCAAGAAAAGTCACTGCTTATATTGCTATGCAAGGAAAGATCCAGTTCACTGAGGATGAAGACAACCAGACAAGTGGAGGACCTTAACAGTACCAGCACTGGGGAGAAGCTATCCCAAGGAATCCCCTTTGCTACAGCAGCCCACATGGACACGAACGTTGAAATCTAGGCACATGAAGGAAACGAAGGTGATCAGGAGTAGCCAGCATGGATTCACCAAGAGGAAGTCACGTTTGAAGTCACTGATAGCCTTCTACGATGGGGTGACTGGCTGGATAGACGATGGGAGAGCTGTAGATGTTGTCTACCTTGAATTCAGCAAGGATTTCGACACCGTCTCCCATAAGATCCTCACAGGGAAGTTCAGGAAGTGTGGGTTAGATGAGTGAACGGTGAGGTGGATTGAGAACTGGCTGGATGGCAGAGCTCAGAGGGTGGTGATAAATGGGGCCGAGTTTAGTTGGAGGCCTGTGGCCAGTGATGTCCCCCATGGGTCAATACTGGGCCCAGTGTTGTTCAACTTGTTCATCAATAACTTGGCTGAGGGCACAGAGTTCACCCTGAGCAAGTTTGCAGATGATACCGAACTGGGTGGAGTGGCCGACACCCCAGAGGGCTGCACTGCCATTCAGAGAGCCCTAGACAGGTTGGAGAGCTGTCCAGAGAGGAACCTCGTGAGGTTCAACATGGACAAGTGCAGGGTCCTGCATCTGAGAAGAAATAACCCCAGGCACCAGTACAGACTAGGGGTTGACCTGCTGGAAAGCAGCCCTGCAGAGAGGGATTTGGGAGTCCTGGTTGACAACAAGTTACCCACGAGGCAGCAATGTGCCCTTGTGGCAAAGAAGGCCAATGGGCTCCTGGCTGCATGAGGAGGAGCGTTGCCAGCAGGGCGAGGGAGGGATCCTGCCCCTCTGCTCAGCTCTGGTGAGGCCACACCTGGAGTATTGGGGGCAGCTCTGTGCTCCCCAGGACAAGAGGGACGTGGAGCTTCTAGAGAGGGTCCAGCGTAGGGCCATGAAGATGATGAAGGGACTGGAGCATCTGTCTTATGAGGAAAGACTAA
The DNA here is from genome assembly GCA_013398735.1 of Nothocercus julius. Taxonomy (NCBI): domain Eukaryota; kingdom Metazoa; phylum Chordata; class Aves; order Tinamiformes; family Tinamidae; genus Nothocercus; species Nothocercus julius. The sequence continues at coordinate 91,310 of VZSV01000076.1, read as the reverse complement.
GCGAGCTGGGTCTGTTTAGCCTGGAGAAGAGAAGATTGAGAGGGGATCTTATCAATATCTATAAATACCTGAGGGGAGTATATAAAGAAGATGGGGTCAAACTCTCCTCGGTGATGGCTTGCGACAGGACAAGGGATAACGGGTATAAATTGAAACAAAGGAAGTTTCATCTCCATATGAGGAAGAACTTCTTTACTGTGAAGGTGACAGAGCCCTGGCACAGGCTGCCGAGGGAAGCTGTGGAGGCTCCTTCTCTGGAGATCTTCCCAACCCGCCTGGATGCCGCCCTGTGCCGTGTGCTCTAGGTGTCCCTGCTTGAGCAGGGGGGTTGGACTAGATGATCTCTAGAAGTCCCTTCCAGCCTCAACCATTCTGTGATTCTGTGAAATCGCTGAGCACACTCAGCAGCACAGAACTTGGTTCTGCCATCAGGAGTCCTAGCTCAGTAACTCTGTGAGCAGCACGTCCCACCGTGGTTGAGTCACCTTTGTGTTTCTCTTTTCTCATACACAGCAAAGGTCCTCTTTGAACATATGCAAGAACAATGCCTTACAAAATGAAGCCCTGACTGTGGCTGCTGCAGCAGACTTAATTCAGTATACCCCATGAATATAGCTGCTTCATAGCTGAATGCAGCTGTGACCTCCATGGAACATCTGTACCCAGAAGTAAAACAAGATCTCTGATACCCAGGGGAGCACTAGAAACAAGAGTTAGCCAGGTACTTGATAAATCAGTCAGCTCATAACCACCTAAGAAAGCATGAGACAAAGAGGAGGAAAGAGTTTTTTCAGGTCATTTTTTTCTAGACAGTAGAGACAACAGACAGATAAAAATGATATTTGCTCAAATTAGATTCTTCTCTGCTTTTACACAACTAAAATCCCCACCATGAGACAAGATATTTGGCTCATGTCCTTCAGGCAAACATGAAAAATAAGAGCAAGCAACAGCTGAAGGAGAGATTATTTCTCAATTATCCTTTGGGTGAAGAGCCTCTTAGCCCCATGCAAGAACTCAGAATACACTAAATCCTCCCCTGCTTCTGATGAGATGAGAAGTATTTGCTCAGCTGCTCCTACCAAACCAACCACTCTACAAGCCTGCTACGCAACAGCTTGCCATGTCCCCAACCCTCTCTACCCAGACCCCAAGAGGAGAGCCACTCTGCTGAGGGATTTTCCTTGTAGTCTGTAAACACAGCAAGTCTCACCATGTGCCTTTTTAGCCTGCACATGTCCATCTAGAAATTGTCTCCAACCCTCCTGAGGCAAAGCCTAGCAAGCATTGCTCCAGTTCAGGCAGTGTCTGTTGATGGCAGCATTTGGCACTTTAATTAACCATATCTTAACATAGTCTGTGCACACGTGTTTAACAGAACAGAGCAGAGAAACAGCCTAATTTAATACTCTGGCATAAGTAAGACATATCTAACCTGTACTGTGACAGTTTTTGATTTTCTGCAGGTGGGAGTATAAATTTCTCATTCCAGCAGGGATGGGGACGTGTAGTTAATCATCAGGCCCCTTATTAAACACACCACTAGTTCTTCGTATCCCAAACTGCTGCCAGTGGGCGAGCAGTCCTACTGCCTCTGGTGGTTTACCAGTCCTGGGAGATTATGAGCAGTCTGCTGGTAGGGGGCGATGGGGGTCCATGAAATTGCCATCTGCCGGCATTTAACTCACGCACAGGCAGCAAATACATTTTTTTTTCTTTGCCAGGCCACCATGGGACCAAATACAGAGGAGGATGCAGGTACTATGGCCACAATTTAGGGGCCACCAAGTCTTGCAAACCTTTCATTTGGGGTCTCCCTATCCAAGAAGGGAGCACAGGCTCCCTGTTGCAACTCACTGGAGCTCAAACCTTCCCATTCCACTGACAGGAGGACACAAAAAAATTGCTCCTCAACCTTGCATTAAGGTTCTTACTCAGGATGTGGGAGAGTTGACGCTGATAAATAGTTCAATTCCAACAGCTCCAGCAGGAAAAAATGAGGCGCTCTCATGCCACTGTGGTTACTGCACCCTCTGGAAAGGAGAGGTCTGGCCTGTGCTCTTTCCTCATCGTTGAGCAGGCACAGGAGGAACTGATACCAGGTACTTGGGAGGAGCAGCTGATAACCCAGAGGGCTGCACTGCCATCCAGAGGGACCTAGACAGACTGGACAAGTGGGTGGTGAGAAACCTCATGAAGTTCAACAAGGGCAAGTGCAAGGTCCTGCACTTGGGGAGGAATAACTGCAGACAACAGCACAGGCTGGGGACAGACTCTAGAGAGCAGCTCAGCAGAGAGGGACCTGGGCATCATGGTGGGTGACAAGTTGCCCATGAGGCAGCAGTGCCCTCGTGGCCAAGAAGGCCAAGGGGATCCTGGGGTGCATTAGGAGGAGCGTCTCCAGCAGGTCGAGGGAGGGGATCCTGCCCCTCTACTCAGCCCCGCTGAGGCCACACCTGGAGTACTGTGTCCAGTTCTGGGCTCCCCAGTACAAGAGGGATGTGGAGCTGCTGGAGAGAGTCCAGCGCAGGGCTACGAGGATGATCTGGGGCCTGGAACATCTGCCCTATGAGGAAAGGCTGAGAGAGCTGGGCCTGTTCAGCCTGGAGAAGAGAAGGCTGAGAGGAGACCTGAGCAGTGTCTACCAGTACCTCAAGGGAGGCAGTGAGGAGGATGGGGCCGGCCTCTTCTCAGTGGTGGCCACTGACAGAACTAGAGGAAATGGCCACAAACTGAAACACCAAAAGTTCCACAGGAACTTAAGGAAAAATTTCTTGCCAGTGAGGGTGACAGAGCCCTGGAACAGGCTGCCCAGGGAGGCTGTGGAGTCTCCTTCTCTGGAGATCTTCCAAACCTGCTTGGACGCAGTCCTGAGCCACCTGCTGTAGGTGACCCTGCGTGTGCAGGGGGGTTGGACTAGATGATCTCCAAAGGTCCCTTCCAACCTTCATGATTCTATATTTCCCCAGATGACAGGCTGCCCCCTTTTCCACCTTCCATTTTTACACTAAGCTACCTATGCCTGCAGCTGCCTGTGCCAGTCCCCAACTCTAGGAGAAAGTTCAAAGCTTCAAAGCAAAAACTGGGTCAGTCGTTTGATCCCCTGGTCGTGACCTTCAGCTCTTCTCTCAGGATTCACTCTCAGCAAGTTCAGATGCCTGTTAATGTGGTGGCCTAGGTCTCCCTGGACTGTGCATATGGCACCTAGGAACCTGACCCATGGGAGAAAATTCAGCTAGGCAGGAAGACATTTAACTGCTTGGTGTTCGCAACAGTAATGGCGACAACATCAACAGCTCCATCAGCATCAAGTGAATGGCAGAATAGTTGGTGATGTAAGGGACCTCCAGAGCCCATCTAGTTCAACACCCCTACCTAGTCCCTTACTTAAAATAATCAATATACTCCCTTTATAGCATAGAACATTGAAGCTATTCATGATATTTCACAGCGTTACGGTTTTAAGAGCATACAAACTTAAGCAAGCATGGTTTTTTTTTTTTTCTGCCTTTTTATACAGATGGTCTGATAATTACTGCTGTCTTCCTTCAAGATACAAACTCAGCACTCATGTTCTTCAATTGAACTACAAACGCAAACAAGCCTTTCCTGGGGCTGCTTGCAGCTAAATTGGTGGCCCTGGCCTGAATCCAGGTCTCTCTTTTTGCACAGTGCCAGGCACTCAAAAGGCCTGGAATCAGGCAAAACTATTACACTGAGTGTCCTCTCCCTCCCACACTGGTTTCAGATCAGATGGAAGAATAAATCAGCAGTGAGATTACCGCCCTAAGCACACACCTGCTGACATTTCATGCAGCTGTAATTGTAATTGGAAAGCTAAGTGTATCATCAGGAAAGCCAACTTAATTAAGAGCAGTAAACATAACAGGATGTGGAGCACACAGAGTAACTCCTGCAATGCAACAAGCCCAGTACCTGGATTGTGGGGTTTTCCAAGTCTCTCCTCTAGGCTTGGACAAAAAGAAATGTTTTCAAAGCTACTCAGAGTAACGAGACAAGAGAAAAGCTTTTCTATTGTTTTCTGCTGGAACATTCCTCATGGTCTTGGTAACATGCAACAATATTGTCATGGACAGACCACTGAGCAAATATCTTGGTAAGGACTTAGACACAAACTCAGATGAGTATGACCACCCAATGAATCCAACACAATGTAATCAGTGACCATACACAGAGTTAAAATGAAGGGGAGCAAGGAAAGAAAATAAAAAAAAAAAAACACAACCCAAGGAAAACAATGGGCTACTCAAATGTACTGCAGGAGGGTATTTGTGGTAATATTTTCACATTCAAAATTTATTTTAAGTTAACCCTCCAGTTCTTATTCTAAAAGAAACACAGATTTAAGCAACATGAAACAGGTAAGTACAAGTACATGGAGTAAACGATCATCTATGGCAGAAACATATCAGCCTACACTTCTGTCAGGACAGGGCAGCACGTGGGAGGTGAAAGCAGGAGGAGGCTGCGAAGGAAGAGCGTAAAAACCCGGTACCCACAGGGAGGGATGCTGTCAGGAAAGCCAAAGCTCGCCTAGAAGTGACACCAGCAGGAAAGAACGGAGGAAACCGCAGGCCTGCTGCTGAGCGGGCCAAGAGCTTTAGTGACGGCCGCAGATACGCGATGCCTCCTTCCTTTCCTTCGGTTGTCACCAGTAAAGTCTCCCAAAGCTCTGTGCTTAGTGGCCGGGTTCAATGAGGAAATTACCAGCAAAGGCCAGTGGATGGAATTTATGCCATCAGATGGTGGGGCTCAGAGGGCCAGGAGCTCGTGGGCAATATGTTACCTGGAAGCCAGTAGATCCAGTAGAGCACCTCGGAAGTCTGCACCTGGTTATTGAGAAAGTGGAGCCAAGCTCTTTACAGGACAGGAGGATGGAAGAGATTGCATAGAAACTGACACATAAGAAGTTTGGAATCAATAAACGTAAAAACTTATCTACTGTGAGAATAGTCTTGCAGTGGGGCAGGCTGCTTGGAAGCATCACCTCCTTCCTTAGAGGTTTTAAAGGCCCAACTTGATAAAGCCCTGAATAATCTAGGCTGACCCTGCTTTGGGCGCGGGAGGTTGACTGCAGATCTCCTGAAGTCCCTTCCCATCTGAATTATTCTCTGATTCTATAATCTGAATTTCCTTCTTTTCCTTACTACTTCTCCTCAGAGTATCACATCATTAAAAACATCAATATATGTTCAGATAATCCACTAGGATCATCTGAAATAACATTATTCAAATACGGGCTGACATCAAAATTCCCTTCTTCCTCTAGGCCAGTCCCTTCACTGTGACCCAGTGACATCGGGGGCAGTGCATGTGTTGCCTTAGTGCTTGGCATTCAGGCCCAAAACATTTGTGCTGCTTTACAGAACATGCCACAGAGTCCGGAGAGGAAAGGAGAGGATTACAACCATACAGGTTCTAGCATCTGGAATTTATCACTTCATTAAACGCTCAGATATGATGGTCGCTAACAACAAGGGGGAAAATAAACAGAAAAGGCTTGTGGGATTGGTCAGTCAGCCTCAGAACATACTTATTCGTGCAATAAAAAAATACATTCACAATCGTCCCCAGCAAAACGCTCCCCATCAATAAAACACAAAGCAGCCTTCCATCTGCTATTCATTCCCAATTCAGAAGGGGGAAAAAAAAAAAAAACCAAAAAAAAAACCCTGTAAAAGTCTTTCTTAAATGCCACTGTTGCCTATATACTGAGGAGACAGCTTTTCAGCCTAACATATTCGCTATGTTCTGTGCCATCTTCTCTGCAGCAGGTAACAGAATTACCCTGACTGTCCCACTGCCAACTGCCAGCTCTTCAGGTCCATGTAGAATAAGACTGAGCTGGTTTATTTAAATCGAGGTAAATCAGTGATCCTTGCAGAGGATCAGAATCAAGTCTGTCCAGAGTGCTTTAGTTCTGAACTGCTTCCTGTGCATCCGTACAAGGAAAAGCATGATCTAATTCTTTTAAGCAAAGTCAGGGATAATCTGACTCTCTGCTTTTCCAAAGGAAGAGAATTAGAACCCAATGACTAATTCTACCTCAATTTTAATTTTGTTTGCTTCTTTTTTCCAGGCCACAGAAAAGTAAGTGCTTTGCTGAAGCAGGAGTAAAGTAGCAGACTGACAAGATCATGCGCCTGAGAAAACCAGTGCATGGAGAAGTGATTGGTTTGGCTGGTAGAAAAAATTAAGAACACTCTTAGTAATTTTCTGTGTGAACAGTGGAACAGTTATGTCTCTCCAAAATTCATAGCAAGCTTTCATGGTGGTGTATGGGCTCAAATACACTGCAGCTTGAGTAATGGATTAAAAAAAAAAAAGGTATAAAATTTAGGAAAGTTCCTTAGTCTAGACTTGAGAAATAGAATTATACCTAGAAGAAACATGCTCAAATTAAACCAAAGCTTACTGCTGATTTATGTGGGCTAGAACAACCCCTAGAAAATGGAAAAAAAAATGGCATAATTACTTGCAATTATTTGGACAGGGAGAGATAGGATCAGTTCTACAATGACAGAGACCTCCAACCTTTGCCTTAGCTGTTAGTATAGGAAGCACAACCAACACATTTTAAGAAAGCTTCATGCAACATTGCTAACCACTTTTTTCTTTCTAAAGTAGTTAGAGCAAAAGACACATTGAATCAAAATTTAAGTCAATCAAGTCACATAAAAAGGAAGAGTCCTTTCCCCGAAAATGCTGTCCCTCAATCTAGCTGAATTTTCAGTACATTCATCTGAGCACACTGCTTTCTTATCCCAGGCTCCTCTTTATTAGCAGACACAGTCTTATCTCTGTCGTGGATAGCTGCAGTAGATCCTTTACAGGAAAGATTAGCTCAGCTATTCTGCCTTTAAACTTTCCATAAAAGGCGGTGCAGATTCTACGTGACAGTCCAGGTTGCGTTTATGTTACTTTGGGCAACAGAAAGAGAACCAGTTATTACACAAAACCTGCTGGGAGGAGGTGCCTAATCAGAAAATGCCGGCCCGGGGAGGCCTTGCCCTGCCTATACCACAGGGTGCCTGTGAACAGACACAGGACTTGGTGTCCCCCAGCAAGGAGCACGACAAGGACTCCATGGCTGGGTTTGTTAACAGTCTGCAAGGAGTCTCAAGAGCAGAGTATATATACACACACAAACACATATATATATATGTATATAAATGGGGCAGGGAAAATTCCTGCTGGAAAACCAGTGAAAACGGAATAAAGCCTATTATGTTCAAGGGACTAAATATATTTGCTGGTGGACTCACTGCTCTAAAAAGTGCGAGGACAAAATATAGGCTGTTCACTGCAGCACATGCCAGATCCAGATCTGGAGAGAGGAGATGCTCTCGGGCTGAAGTTACACACTGCGCCTTCGGATGATTTAACATCTCACCATATGCTCATGGAGGAGACCCTGTTCCTGCCTCTCTCCTCCCCCACAATACGCATATTCCTCCCTCCCATTTCACCAGGGCCTGCGCTCCTCACAAACGGCACCATGCTGAACCGCACGTGCCAAAATGAACAACTTTCTGGGCGGCAGCGAGTCAAGTTAATCCAGTGATGGGCCAGATGAGTGCCAAAGAGATGGGACTAGGGGAGAGGAAGGGAGAAGTAGGAGAACTGCAACCCCCGGAAGTAGCTTGTCCATGCTCTGTAGCTTGATGCTAGGAGACATTCAGACCCATGTTGTGCTAAATCAAGTAATTTCTTTTTTTTTTTTTTTTTTTTTTTTTTTTTTTTTTTTTTTAAACAACCCACCAGCACTATTTCTACTCTCCCATTTCTCAGCGTAAAGCACAACTTTCGATGTCCAGAGCTGTGTGCGCTTCCAATTAACCTCTCTGACAGACTGGAAAATAAACACGGCGGCTTTCCTACAGAATAATCCATTTTGGCACACCAAGAAAGCACTACACTAGTGACCAAAAGGAAACCAATTAAAAAGCAAATTTGTGTCAGAGCAACTGCAGACAGCGGGCCCTCCCCTTGCTTTTGCAGGACTTGCTGCATATTTATTTACCTGCGGTATGAATAGGCTGAGCTCCCACCCAAAATCCAAATAGCTGCCGTTCTGTGTTAACAAGGGAGACAGACGCTGGCTGCAAACGTGCGTGGGCAGAACCCTAAGCAGGACACCAAGGTGGTGATGAATAATGTGCTCCTGAATGTCAAGGTACAGCGGGATTTTCAGAACAGCCCAGCTCCTTTCCCACACTGCAGCAGAATGAAACAAAATGTAGGTGGAACCGAAGTCCTGTTGTTATTAGTATGCAAAGAAAATTAACTGATTTAAATTCACCCATCTGTTCTGGCTAACCGCTTATGAGTAATTCTCAACATTTTAGTCACCTGGTAAAAGACAGTAAGTCCTAGGCACAAACACTTCCTAACCCAGTTGGCATTCAGGCGCACAGATGATTAAACCACACAGTAAGTCGTTCATCCTTCTTTCACTAAGCTTTGCTCCTTGCCCAGCTCCCTGGCTGCTTTTTGTCTCTCCCATTTCTCTCCTCTTTCTGGCAGATGAAGTGGAGGTGGAGAAGAAACAGGAGGGAGGTTCTTGGGCAGCATAAGGATTACTGTAGTTTCCAATCCTTAAGCAAGGAGGAGTTTGTTGCTGCTACCTACTCCTCCACCCCAGCCCCCTTTTTATTTTCTCCTTAAATACACATATACCTGTCTCTGTGTTAAGTCGTACAGTCCAACAACAAAGTTTATCACATCTAACTCCATATCCATACCCAATTCCTCCCCACGCCTCTTCGTTGCTGCTCCGGGCAATTTAAGTCAGAGAAAATTGCAGATCAGTAAAATCCTCAATCATACACCTACACCTCATTGACATTAGGTTCACATCCAGACCTGATGTAGATACCACTCATCAAAAGGACAGCTATGCCATGGATAACAAATCATGTCAACTCCCTAAATTAAACAACAATATTACCATGGGCACAGAATTATTTAAAAAATATTCCTGGTATCCTGCTCGGCTACCTGTCCTTGTACAAAACAAAGGGAGAGCTGTCTCCTCACACAGTTCTGCTTGTGCCTCCCCTCAGCGTTCTGAAATAAGAACCAGTTTTAAAATTTTACATTTTGTTTTCAACAGGAAAAGCAGCCTGAAATGGTGGGGAAATGAGTCTGTATAGCTTCCCCCCCCAAAATGGAAAAGAGGGAAAAGATGAGACACCTCCCTAAAGGTAGTATAGTTAGTGAAAGAATAACACTTAGGGCCAGAAGAATCTAATCATTGCTTGAAAACACAAAGGAAAGTGATGACTACTTACATATAATATGTAGGATACAATCCTTCAAAGTACCAGCAATGCTTTTTGGCCTCTGTACACTACAAAGAAAGAAAAGAAGGTATTAATATTTACACAGGACAACATGTGACTATAAACACAAGCTTGGAATAGTTATAAATACTGTAACTTTGAGCAACTAGAAGAGATATCCATTCCCAAAGGCTTCACAAATCTAAAACATAAAGCAAATGGGAAGCTAGTTAATTTGAACTGCAATGTGCCCAGTTAGGGTTCAGATGCTTCACTGGGAGCTCTGTCTGTGGGGCCCCATACATTCACTCAGTGCACAGCTGCAGCCCTGAGGCCCTGTAAAGAACCCCAAACCAACTGCATGTGTTTCCTGGCAGAACTGGAGTCTTCCAAGAATCTCAAGAATATGGAGAACTTAGAGTCGACTGTAGTTACAGTCACCTAAGCACAAAGGCATCCCCATTTAGACAACACTAGACATATGCAAATGCAATTAATTTGCTATTTGCGGGGAATTATTCATCTTTGTGGAATTCTCTGACACGCAGAGGCAGCCTCGGACAGGAACAAAAACAGAGAGCCCACGTTAGGAGAGCATCTCATTTTCCTATGGCCTGGAGCCGCTTCAAGTGCTCACTAAAGCGCTAGGGAGAGGACACAGCCCCCTGCAGCCGCTAGCACTGTTCTCTCCTGCAGACTGTCACTATTTCCCTTATAAAGACTGGCGACAGGCGTTTTCCGTGCGTGTGTGCGCAGGGAATGAGGGAAACGTGCATCACTATGGGCCCTGCCAGAACACGGGCAGCGACCGGAACAACACTGGTGCTTAGAAAGCAAAACCAGATGTCAAGCGCAAACTGTACATATAACACATCTGATATTTCTGAACATCCTGCCGACATCCCTAGCAGAAAATACAGCCCTCATTACAGACATAGCTCCAGCAGCTCCCAGAGCAGCAAGGAACACCTCACCGTGGTCTTAACAACGGCTCTTGCCACTGCTCATACCTGACAGGCGACGCCAGAGAGCACTGGGCGCATCCGCGGCACTTCGATCATCTGTCATGTTCTCTGGACAGCTCACCTTTAAACAACGTCCCGCCTAAGTTCATTAGCCGCCCAGAATACCCAATGAATCCAGTTAAGACAAAGACAAAGTGGCTTTAGGCCTCTTGCCTTGCTGTCCTCATGAATGGCAAAGGCTGCAACACGAGCTCTCTAATGAGCAGCTGATGAGCTCAATCACGGACAGATCAATTACAGCCCATGAAGACAAACTGCTATGGATTAAATTGTTAAGACTAGAGCAGGAGGCGGCGGTGGAGAGAGACTTTTGATGCGCGTGATCAGACCTTCCCACTCACTGTACGACAAGCGCTCACACCAGCCTGCAAGCCGCACAAGCTTTCGGTGCTGGGGAAAGCACTGCAGCTTTCCCTTTATGATAAAAATAGTGGAAGCCCCATTTCTGTCTGAAACGGATGCCACCGTTAAAGCAGGAGGGCTCCGGAGCTGCTGCTAGAGCAAGTAGTTTTTCTCCAAATGTGCAGTTTAATATTTGCCCTATCCCCCTCTTGTTTCTCTTTTTTTTTTTTTTTTTGTTCTTCCTTCAAAGCTTCCAAGTCTTTAAACTTTCCTTCTGAATCTGTTCATCAGCACCGGTTCCTTTTAATCTGAAATTAGGACCAGGACGAGTTTCTCGCGGTGCCTCTCTGCAAACATAACACTCTTGCAAATCCGCTGTGTCCGCTGCTGATTGAGTGAAAAAACACACTTCAGATCTTTGCCTTTGAAGGCTGTGAATCCGCAGGCCCTGGCTGAAATTCCACTGTTTGCAGATCCCTCCCTTGGGACACCTCCCTGCGGAATTCAGCTTGGGGTGTGCACTACTCTATGTTTTTCCTCCTGCTTCTGGACCAATATGACTCACTGTTTATCTTAACATCCTTACAGCCTTTGCCTGTTTTAATTGATAATTTCCCAGCAATGTTTTGGAGCACATGGAGCCTGCACATCCATTACTTCTTACCCATGTAAAGGAAACATTTATATTTAGTACTTGCTCTGCTTGTCCTCGTCCCTATGTCTTAATCCACTTTGCAAGTTCTAAAGTGAACAGAGAAGATGCTTCCGCCTTTTCAAGTTGTAAAATTTCTGTTTCTTCCTCTTAAACTCTTTGGACTTCTTTGCTTCAGCCCCACCTTGGCAAACTTTGCTAATACCAAGCTTCCCTCCAGCTTACAAGGATTAGACATGCACACTAAGAAATCTTTAGGGCAGGGCTTTGCCTTTACATGGGACCCAGCACAGTTGATGCCGCTTGCAATCCTGGTGCTTTCTCACATCATTGGGATATGAATAATGCAGGGCAGTTGCTCTCCTACATAAGAATCAGGTAGGCAGCATGGCAGAGCCTGATCCATGCTACGTGTCAGAAGGATTTCCATACGCAGGACAAAGCGCCGCCGTCCTGGCTGAGTTAAAACTCCCACTGATCTCCATAGCAACATTCTTTGAGTAAGCCCTGACATAAACCAGGCTCCAAGCCGCAGTCGGTACTGCTGGTTAAGAGACCTCACGGGGATTCACTGACACGGAGGAGAAGGGAACGTCCTAACCTCGGAGGATTTCCATCTCTTTAGTATGCAGCTACCAGAGCGACGAACAGGGTAGCTAGGACACGGATTACTTTTTCACATCCCACACACATCCTTTGAAGCAAACTACGGTCGTCTGTCTCTCGCCAAGAGCCAAATTCTTCTTTCTTCGGGGCGAGTATCCTGGCCTCTTAGCAGAGCCCGTGAGGTGTCACGCAAGTGCACGCGGGAACGGATTCCGGCAGCAGCTGGTTTTGATCCTCACCTCGAGGACTGGGTCCTTGCAGTTGCTTGAGATAACTCAGATTTAAGCCCTCAAGTCAGCTAAGAAACATTAACCAGAAGCAACTCGCTTCAGTCCACAAAGCGAATCAAAGAAAAGGAAGATAATCCAAAATGCTGTGGTATGAAAAGACCCCAGACACCACGGTTGGCACCCATTCTGCTGCCTCTCGTATGAAGACAGGTTGCATACCCTGAGACTTTCTGGTAGGCATTTGTCCGTGTCTCAAAAAGCCATTCACCATTCCCTAATAGCAAAAACGGGGCGTTTATCGTTCTTAAACTAAGCTTAGTTATGGCCCTGCTGATGCTTCTAACTTTTCTAAAAGAACAGCATTTTGGATATACAATTTCTTCTTTCACATTCTTTATCCATTTAACACAGCCAAAATGTAAGTAAATACAGGAGAATGTTTGCTTTTTACATAAATGATGCAGGTCTAATTGGGTGTGCAAGTGCAAGCTCTAGAGAGCTAACAGTATGCGAAGTAGCCAGATGCATGAAAACGGTTCTTAAGACTGTGGTATTCGGCGGGGGCGGGGGGAAAGAGGGGAAAACCCACATGAGTATTTCTTTTTAATCAACATCTCTCTTGCAGCCTGTTTTGTCTGACAGAATGCAGCAACATGAGCTGCAAGCTGTGCTTTTCTGTGGCCTCTAAACCCATTCAGGTTTCCTCTAAGAAGGGAAACATGTGGCTTCCTGCCACAGATTGAAACTGCAAATGCTGCTGCTGCTAGCGAGAACAATGAAGAAAAGAGAAGCAGTAACTCAAACATTAACCAAAGACTGGTTTTGATCACACCATAAAATACAGAATACAGAAGTATGTGTGCGCCGCTCTGCGTGGGGGAAGAGGGAGGAGGCAGCCTGCTCAGTGAGCACCTGAAGGTATCCTACAGATCATTAGCTATGCCTTGCAGGATTTGCAGAAATACTGCCTAGAAAGCATCTCCTCCACACTGCACATCACTATAGTTCAGCTCATCAGGAAATAAATTAAAAATACACACACACACACAGAGACCTGTATGATCATTAATCGCTCTTTGTAATCAAGGGAACCCTGGGTTCATGCCAAGTGCTAAACTATTACAACCCCAACTATACACAACAAGTACTTTCCTATATAAGGACAGTCAATGATTGACATGGGAAGCAACAGAAGAGAAGCCCTCAGAGGATGGAAGGCCTTGGGGTGACAGGCAGGGAGGAACATGAGGAAGATGGTGCCTGCACTCTGCATCTCCTCAAAGCCGGACTGGGTAGGAGGCACGGGCCTGCTGTTGACCAGGTCAAAGAAACTGAGGGGCTCTCTTTTTTTAAAAAAAGAAAACAAACAAACAAACAGACAAAAAGCTAGATGCTACAGCACAATTACAAGAAAACAGAACAAAAACAAACAAAGAAAGCAGGAATTTAACCGTGTGACCTGCCACACTGACAAGCCAGAAATGGCCCCTAGCGCTTTGCGATGACTCAAATAGTCAGTGGCTGTTAAATCCTCTCATCCCGCTGGGCACATCCTATGTATTAGCAGAGGTCAGGTTGATCCCAGTCTCATTCTTGTGGCTACAGGCTCTGACACTCTGCTAGGATTTAATCATCCATAGGCAAGCAGGAAGAACGAATGAAAAGTACATCCAAGACTTGGAAAAGGACCTCATGGCTTCTCAGCAACACACAGGGTGATTTAGAAAGAAGATTTCCTACTCCAGCATATCCCCACAAAGCTGTATTGCAGCCAGATCACAACTACTAACTGCCTTTGCCCTAGGAAGCTTCTTGCCAAAGTCACCTGCACAGAACTGCTACAGCCCTCCTGGTTGCTGCACTCAGCCGCTGCTCGGTGGAATGAGGATGAAGAGATGTGGCCATCTACGAGGGGATTCACAGAACAGCCTAAGGGTGAAAACAATTCTCTAGGGAGCATGCATTCAGTTTTAGCCTTGCCTGAATGCATCAAAATTCATCCCTGCTTGTTCCCTGGTGATGCCAACAGGTAAGGCCAAAGTGATCCCTCTCCAAACTATTGGAGGAAACTGAGCTCCCAAGCCACATTACCTGTAACTTCAGCAAATGCTCCCTCTGCAAAAGACCGGAGCAGATCTACCTTTAATATAATTCCAGTCTTTAGCAGGTTTTATCCACTAAGCCAATGAAGCTACATCAGAAGACTCCAGTGTAACAGGACAGCAATTCCTCTAGCAGCTACTTTTCAAGCCTTCCCTCCTATCAGAGGATAAATGGAACAGATAAGATTTCAGATACACAGTCACTCCATCAAGGTCCCTAGATTACAAAGGCATATGCCTCCTATTACCTAAACACCTTCAGAAGGTGCTGCTTCTTGACAGGCTTTTTAACTGTTCCCCAAGAAAAAAAAAGGATTACTACCTACACAGGATTCCTCACAGAAGCAACTTGCCCACCTGGAATTTACTCTTCTGTATTTAGCAACAGCGAAATTTCAGTGTCAGCAGCTAATATTTCATAGCTCTCCTGGTGCTCAGAGTACAAGCATTAATCATTGCATTTTTTATGTGGAATTAAAGAGCGCTTAACATTAGATAGCCTCCCATTAAAAACCATTACTTCCTAGTTAGCTCTTCTAACAACCTTTCCCATGAAAGGCACACAGACACTCCCCTTGCACGCGGGATCATTCGAGAAGCTGACAACGACCTTTTTTTTTCCCCCTCTCCTTCCTCCCTTTGGCCGTTTTGCAGCAACTTACAAAGGCGCTTCAGTCGGAGCACGATGCCGGAACGCGGAGCTCAGCACCGGGGACAGCGCTGCCAGCGCCGGGCACCACCCAAACCAGCGCTGACCTGTGCTCACCGCGGTGACGTGCCGAGCGGCGCGATGCGCAGCCCAGGCTGCAAATCCGCCTCTGTGGGTAGGTTAGGCTGTTAAACAGCTCCTGGCATGTTTGAGCGCAGGTAAGAGTAATGAATAATAACGTCAAGCATTATTTTTTTAAATGAAACGTTAAAAATGACTAATTACAGTCTGGAGCAGGGGGGTTGGACTAGATGATCTCCAGAGGTCTCTTCCAACCTCAACCCTTCTGTGATTCGGTGACCTGGCTGGCTTGAATGGAACAGCTCCAGGGGCTCTTCTTCAAACTGCTTGGGAAGTCAGAGTTAGGCGAATTTTCCCATGTGGACCTAGGTTAGGACGTCAAGCCAAATATGTATGATAGCACCCAGAGACCTGTAGCACCAAATCTTATTTCTACACTCGTGAACTCAGCAACATTTGTACAGATATAAAAGCTGGGGTCAGGAGGGGAAGGTATGTTAAACCTTGGCGGAACTGATCCTACCAGGAATATTCTAATCTTACATAGAATATTCTATATGGCAGTTCTTCAAGAAAGCATGAAGCCCGCCACATATTGAAAGCATAAAAAATTCAACATGCCACTGGAGTATTTGCAACTTCATGGGGGACCTGGGGGTAAAATCTTTTGTTCCAGCTTCAAGGAAACAGATGCCACGTTTCCCCAGTTCCACCAGGAGCAGCCAATCTATTCCAAATGGTACCGAGTAGGTTCTGCAGTTCCAAAATTGAATCTAGCTTCTGCAATTGCTCCGTTTCCTTTTATATGTGCATGGAAAATAAAAAACGTGGTTATTGTTTGCATTCTTTAGCAGCAGCATAAGTCATATGGCAGCTTATTAAACTGTGAATAAATGGGAGGGGGGGAGTAAGAGAGATATCATTTATCAGGAATTGAAAGCAAGAACATGCCACAACTGAGGATGTTTATGATCTCCTCCCTCACTTTCTCTAAAAACAAAGCAAAACAGATACTAACTTTTGGAGTTAATGGAAGACGGACAAAAGGATTTTACTTTTAAGCCTGCAATGAGCATAGGTAACATTCTCCATATCACTGTTAAGATACATGCTATCAAAATTGCTTGCTTTGCCTAAGACAAAGCAAGGTGGGCTTCACCTGCAGCACCAGCCCTGGCCGTCAACTCCTCTCAAGGCAGAGCGAAGTTTAGACTTGGATTTCACCCATTTTTATGTAAACTAGGCCAACACTCACTCCCTTCAGTTCATGGTGGACTGACATGTTCACCTGTTTTCTATGTGCATTTCATTCTTACCCTTTATCAGCCCAAGAGTGAAAACAGCTTTTATATTACCTAGCAGTCAAATCCTGAGGGACTGTCTTTCATCTCCCATAATAACAAAAGCAGAGCAATGAAAGACTGAACAAAGTAAGACGGATTCAGAACGCAATTTTCTTGGTCACTTGCAGCACAGACAACAGCCGATGCTGGGCTGTTACACCCCGGCAGCCCATCAAAGGCTGAAGGAGAGCACATTGCTTTGATGGTCGCAAAGACTCACGGCTCAGGGCTGTTGCTTTGCGAGTTCCTGGGTTTCGTTTTGCTTGTGTGTGCCCTCATGCGGAGGGCTGACAGGGCAGAGGGTGCCAGAGCCCTGGCACAGGCTGCCCAGAGAGGCTGTGGAGGCTCCTTCTCTGGAGATCCTCCCAACCCGCCTGGATGCCGCCCTGTGCCCCGGGCTCTGGGTGTCCCTGCTGGAGCAGGGGGGTTGGACTGGATCATCTATAGAGGTCCCTTCCAACCTCAACCCTTCTGTGATTCTGTGATAATCATAGCAATTCTTGTTCCTCGTCCAGCTAGTCCAATTTCCCATTCTTGATAATTCAAGCTAGTGAGGGGAACCTTCCTCAATACTTCTTTGTGAATACCACTGGAAAACAAAATATTTCTTCATTCAAGTAAAACTCTGTTTTCAGGTTCTGAGATATTTATTCCAAAACTGCAGATATTGCCTCAACATCCCTGTGCCTTGAAAGCCCTAAAAACCGCTGTATCACTAAGGGCAGAGACTCCTCAGTCTCAAGGAACAAGACACGGAGTCTGGAACCAGTGACGCACCCAGTGCCACAGGACAAAAGAAAACAGTAACGATGACATATTGCAAGGCCAAGGCAACTTCTGACTTTTCCGACAGCTTATTTCAGAACTCCATCATGCTTAATGTTATACTATGGTTAGGAGCATCTGTTCATTTTAAATCAGATTATAAAAGGCACATGTATTAAACGGGCAAATAGCTGAATACAGCAGAGATTAAAGAGGTTACCTCGGAAACATTCTGATATTTGAAAACTAGTTTCTGAAGAATGATGACATGTCAGAATCCAAACGTTTCCCTGAGAAGAAGTGTCTGCTTACACACTCTGTTGAGAGATTTGTTCTTGATCAACTCGCGCTTGCTTAACAGTGAGCACGGCCAGCAGACGCTTCCCTGCAGGTAACAACCATCATTGCGGCATTCACACCTCCACAAGGTATCTCTGCCTCTCACAAGAGGAAAGTGCAGACCTTTGATTTATGATGAAGATCTGGTCTGTCCTAACAACCAAAGTGACCCTGGAGAAACACTTCTAAGGAGTCCAGTGTCACCAGTCCCCAGAAACTATCTATACCTTGCACTAAACACAGAAAATTCACACATTAAAGGTCAGTTTAGCCTGACCTGCAAGGCTCGGTGGGCAGAGCTGCGTTCACGTGAACATTAAAACACTGAAATGCCATCCTCTCCATGTGGCAGCCCAGGCAACTGTTTGCTTTGGGATTCAGTCCCTAGAAGGCAGGAAGGTGCTCTGGGGCTTGGATTCCTCAAGGTTAATAACTGAGCTTTTCTCATCTTGCACATATGCAATGCAGTCTCAGAGTTCCTACTGACTGGTAGCAAACATGTCTTTTTCTCAGGCCAAAACTCTCCTAAAAAAAAAAAAAAAAAAAAAAAGCAGACCAGTTGAATATAAACTATACTAGGTCAAACAAGTCAATTCAAGCTTTCAGGCAGGTACTCTGTTGTTGCTTTGAGGCAAATAGTCACTAGGCAGAGTGAAACATCCACGTCATTTAAATTAAACTAAGAACCTAAATTGACTTTCACTTACATAGTCTGATGCAGTGTCACAGTGAAAGCATATGATTATTAAATTCCAGTCTAAATACAAGAGTTTTATCTCACAGCTTCTTATTTGAACAGGAAGAAATATTAAGTATTTGTCCTTGCAGTATTTCCCATAAAAACATGAGAACAGCAAATAAATAAATAATCAAGCATTTCTGGCAAGTAGCAATGCCTGCTAATGGCAAGACATTTTTCAAAATGAATTAACTTCTTCCACAAGACCATAGCATTTATTTTCCTTCTATTAGGAGCATGAAAGTACCTAAACAATAATCTCCTGTGTCCTCATTTTTCTAATGTGCCAATGTCAACATAATCCACTAAGAGTGTTGACAAATCTCTTTGTTTAAATCAAAAGCATACCAGGGTTTGGCATTTCTCTAAAAACACTAGTTCCTTAGTTTTAGTGATCACCTCTGTTCTTCCGCATAATCACAGCTTTTAACACAGCTTCCTGGAGAGCTGGGGGAAGACGTATCTACAGCAGGTTCCAAAGACGACTATCTCTATGTATAGGTACTAGACACACGTAATCAGACAAATTCACATAAATTCTTGGTACAGCAACCAGGCCTTGGCTCAACTCATTCTGCTTTTCACCTCTCAGTCCACCTACTTTACAACCTGACAGAGGACATCCTGGATGGTGGCAGGTCTTTACATGCCTCACTGTTGTTCAGCTGGTGCACGCTCTATGCCCAAACATCCGTCTGCCATATACCTTGGGGATTTTCTTGGGACCAGCAAGCTTCCATTTTTTTTTTCCAATAATAGTAATGCATGCTTCTTAACCATCACTGTTGGACCTCTATTTACGATTCTCATGGTCTGTGGTTCACTTTTGATGTTATGCTCTCCTTCATTTCTGCTTGTAGATAAGACAGCACAAGGCAATACGAAAGTGACTTGACAAGACACACAGAAAAGTCAGGATGCTGCAATGAACTCCCCTCTCCCTTTCAGAGAGATATCACAGCCCCTTCACCAAGATTGCTTTCCTCACAAAGGATATCTGAAGTTACCTTGGGGATGTTCTGCAACTGAGAAGTGCAGCAGTAAGGTGATGCACAAATGAAACACTGGCTCACCATTAACATGTGGTCCACACTCCCCCAAAATTTAAAGATTCCTTCCTGGAGGTGCTGATATGAATGGGTAATAGCATGAGATATGGCCATAAATGTATAATTTATAAACCTAGCAGCTAGAAAATTACTAAACTGGACTGAAATACTGAGTATTTTAACAGTAGCCTGCCCACATTAACAGATGGAAATAGCTCAGAAAGAAGCGCAGACACACATTTGCACATTTGGTCGATGTTGACAACGTTGCCGAAGTCCAACTTCTGGAGAAGATTCAACCCCTGTGAAAGCAGTGGGCAACTCCAGAGGTATCAAGGGCACTGCTTCTGTTTCCGCAGGATGCAACTTGGCTTCATGCCTCTCTCTTCACAGAGGAAATGGAGCGCTGCGCTCTTCCAAGTGCAACAGCCTTCGGTTCAGACTGGAAGCAGTCTCACCAAACCAGTATCCCCATTCTTAAATCTTTCAGGACAGTTTTACACAAATAGACAACACTTTGCACCATAAGCACAAATGCAAACTTAGTAGCAAACTCAGATGGGAGAAAGAAGTGGAATGGGAGTAGCAAGGCGGAGAAGTGAACGAGAGAATGAGGTGTCGAAAACAACAGGTAAGAAATGTGGAGAAAACGCTTAAGGAAAGGTGGGGTGACTAGGGCGAGGAAAGGGGGAGGAAGATTAGAGACAAGATTGGAATGCTCCTTAAACAAGGAGCAAGGTCTTATTACTCTTATCTATTATCTTTTACAGCAAACTCTCAGAAAATCAGATAGATTTTCATTCCTTTCCCAATTAAAGGAGTGAAATAGGATTAAATAGTAAGAAGAGAACTTATAAAATTTGGGGTTAATTATTCTTGCACTAAGGCATACACCAGCTGGAGCTAACAGACAGCAACTCATGAACACAACCAGAAAAGTACTGGGTGGTCTCCAGCAATCCACCATCAAAGTCTTCAGAAGACTGATTTTATGAATCAATTTCGGACCCCAGTTAGGTCACTCCCCTCCTCTCATCAGCTGCCGAAAATCAAACCCTCCAGGCAGCAGAAAAGAGGCTAATTCCCTGCACTGGAACATACCATACAAGTTCTGAGCTGCAGTCAAGGCTTCCTCCCTTCAGTTTTCCAAACTGGCTAATCGTATCAGGGGTCAGGAGCCAGCAAGGCAACCAGGCTGCAGGATGGCAACCAAAGATATCACGGATACAGACTCCAAATGACACGTAGCAAGGCCAAAATACAGGTAGCACAGCACCTTGAGAGGGATATTGGTGAGGGGCAGCAAACTGCACTGACTTTGGCATTTTATACTGCAAACAGACGCCTGCTGCTGCCAATGGGTTATCAGCAGCATCTCTCCTCTTGCAGCCATTCCCATTTTTCAGCTCCTACTGATTTTCAGACTGGGAGCCCACCCTGACAGAGACATGATACCATCAGTTAGGAGCAGCTCCTCACTCCAGCCCAGAGCAGAAATCTGGAAAGCTTGATCTGATCTTTTCACAGCTCAACAGGAACTTTGCTTTGGATTATGCTTAGCCTGCAATTTGGGAAAGAAAAGTTGAAAAGTTCCTTGCCTGTGGCTCATGCTTACCAAGACACTATTCTTTTTCAATAGCAACCAAAATTTCCGAGGGCTTAAACAGAGCTATGCCAACTCATGTCAAAAACCTTCCAGCTGCTGGGTTTTGCTGTTTTTCAAACTTCAAAAAACCATGCTCACTCCTCGTAAAAAGAGCACAGATTTCAGGTGCTCCAGTAAGTGCTACTATGAAGTGCCTCTGACACACTGATTTTCGTCATGCACTCTGTCCACGGCCCTGGGGAAGCCGCATCTCTGGAGAGCTGCGGGTAAGGTGCTCCGTCTCACACGGCAGGGCAAGGAGCAGAGAAGAACCTAACCCCCCGGGCAGCAGGACAACAGCTTGTGCACTCGGGGTTCAAACCTGCAGGGTTGCAGTTTGGCTCTGCCTTGTTGCTCCCGATACACGTCCATCGGGTTCCGCAAAAACATCCCTGCAGCTGGACTCACAAAGGGATTTTGAGGAATCCCATTTTACAGTCATTCTCTTGAGCTTTCTTAGCTTGATTTTAGGGCCTCTTCCAAGGAATGCTGAGACGAGCGGCTGCCATGGATTTTGGCTTATGTCTATGGCTAAGAGCGCAAAGCCTAAATAAAACAGCATTGTGAAAGTTGCTTTGCTGCTGATGATCTTTATGAAAGGCCGAGGGATGTTACTAGCAGTAAGTGGAAGGGGTGGCCTGACTGGAAAAGTGCTGCAAGAAACTCCCTTGAAAGTCCTACCAGCAACAAGACTAAGGGGCCCATGTCACGCTGAATAAATTGCTATGTTGTCCCTCTATACTATTAGTTTTATTGATGCTTTTGTCAGAAAGGACTTCTTTTTTTTTAATTAAAAACAAAAAGCAAGTCTCTTGGGGGCTTTATTTTCCTTTCCTCGTCTAGCTTCAACACAAACACAGCAGAAAAATTACAGCCACAGTACAAATAAAAATAGCTAAAGAACTTGCAGCTGCTGTTAATTTCCAAAGTATTCACCATTGCCTGTTTAATGATGGAACAATATGCTCCAGTTTTGGCTCTGGCACAGTCCTGTGTGAGCAAGGCAGATATTCCAGTTAGTGGGAATGCCAGAGGCAAGTCAACTGCTACAGCAAGCAGAGAAAGGGCAGGAGGACACGCTGTGGGCCACAGAGCATCTACACAAAATGCTCCTTCCTGCCCTTGCTTTCTCATTTAAAATTATTAGTCAACGCACCCAGTTGATTTAAATCAGGCTCACAGACTTACTAACAAGTATCGCAGGAAAGAATGCGCTTAATAAAAATTCACAAAGTGGACAACCATTTTTACAGTCAAAGCCCTAATTTTTCTTTCTATTTTAAGTACCGAGTGCATCCAGTGTGAAATGCATTGCACAGGGAAGTTTTGCTTGCCTTTCTCCCTGCATAAAGTCTTCCCTAGTTTCATACACAACAAAGTACCAAACTACCAGCTATTCTCAGGGAACAAAAATAAAACAACACATGTCTCTGTTAAACTTCAGAAATACCATTTAAAAGCACGTCTAAGTACTAAAAGCATTTCTGAAGCTGTGAAAGCAGAAGCAGAACTGCTTATTTAGTCACTTCTCTTGTAGTACTGCTGTCAGTTAGTACTTACGCTTACCCTGAAACTCAAAGGCTCAGAAATGACACCAACATCAGGAGACTGGGACTGTAACTGGGAACGCAGAGCCCCTCGTCCAGCTTTCTGCTGGGCTCCGTTGGTGTTGCTGACAGGCATCAAGGCACAGCTAGGGGTTGCAGAGGCAAGGCACTGAGCGCCTAATACTTAACAACAACAAAAAAATTCTTTCTCTACTAAGGGCAAGCATTGGCAGAGCAGTATTTGAAGCAGGATAGTTAAGTAACACGGTTTTAAAGAGAAGACCATGGGCCGATGCTCTGCAGTGCCCGGGACAGCCCTGTTGCTTCCCCACTACATTCCTGGGGTTCCCTCTGCTGACCTTGAAATCCCCAAACTTCCCCACTTGGGAAGACTTCTCCTAACATGCTGGGAAACTCCAGAGCTGAGTATGAAAAGAAGGGGGCAAAAAAGACAGAGGTAAAAATAGTTTTGAAGCAACTACTCCCAAGTTTTCATTATAGTTTTTATACTTTTTTTTTCTCCCCTGAACAGGTCCATTCAGTCATTTAGTCTCTTGCTTTCCATAAAGACATAATAGCCGCCCAATAAATCCCCAAAAAAAAACCCAAGGAAAAAAAAAATTCTACAGTCTATTTTCAGCTTTTACACTTTTATTAGAGATACTAATGATGTAAGCTCATGCCACAGGCTTTGCAGAAGACTGATCCACCAAAGGCATCATTAAGTAAAAGAAGACAAGAGAAAAAACACTCTCCACCAACAGAGAATCTCTCTGCTACTACAGCAATGCTTCCAGATGCAGTGGGTGAAACAAGACCCTGGTTCTCTCTCAGCTCCAAAAAGCCATTTAATACTGATTTTTTTTGGCCTGCAAACTTCCCAGCTATCACGCTGATAGGAAGGGATACATTTGCACAGGCAGGCAGCCTCCCATATGTTCTCAACTAACTCATGTGCCATAGCAGTACTCATAAAACGGTGTGGAAGAATTTCCCCTCCAGGATGTTCTTCACACTTAAAGCCCAGTCCAGGCAGCAGCTTTCAGTGAGACTTCACAGCCTGTAGCTGTATTATCAGCTCATGCAACTGAAGAGCTAATGATATTGTATCTCCTGTAGCAGAAAAAAATAAAAAAATAAAAAAAAAAACACAAAAGAGCTGTGGGACCGCAGCCCAGTGTTCACAAAGTATTTTGCAAAAAGCACCTGCACATGCAGGATAGTTTTGGATTACCTTTGTGAAATGAATTCTTTCAGCTTTCAGCATGGACTGATCTTGGGGCTGTAGAGCACTGATTCAAGTGGAAGGGAACATAACTGAGAACAACTCTTCATTTCAAAAATGAAATTAGTTGGGCTTTATGACTGGATGCTGTTAGAGTTCTTCAGAATTTCTGTTGTGGCTTTTACAAGTTCTGTTCCAAGAGAACGAAATGTCAATTATCCTGTGTGCAGCCACGGGGCTAGGAAGCTCCCTGCTCACTCATGAAGGCCGTCACTACCCCTCGACTCCGGCAACTGATCCTGGCAGGACGGAGGGGATGACACCAACATGAGACTGACAGCAAAATGCCAATGGTTACTAACAGTAACAATCCTGCAAAGAGCTGAGAGTCCAAAGAGCATCCTCATTTGGAAATTTCTGTCTGATTTCAGAATGTCTCTACAAAAAAAAAAAGTCTTTTTAAAAATCCAGCTACCATACTATTGGTTTTCTTAGTAAGTTCAAAAAATGCCCTTTAACCTAAAACAGCCGCCGGAAGACTGGAAACAACAGGATGAGCATCCTTCAAAGGCTTGCAAGTACAAAGATGGGAAGTTAAAAGAAGCAAAGAGAGAAGCACATGGGATCACGATGAGAGACCACAAGCTCTCCGACTGCTGCCAGGGACAGGGCCGCTGCTGGAGAGAAGCAAACCAGAGCAGAACAGAACTGAAGAATACATGCAGACAACCACAACCAACGAGATGTTTGGCAGATGTGCCTTAGCAACAGGGAAACAAGGTCCCTTACGCAGGGAACAGCAATGATACTGTGCTACTCAAGGGGTGTGCAAAAGTGAAGAAAGATGAAAGATTTCATACTAATTTCTTAAAAGTTTTTCCAGGACATGGTGGGAGGAAGGATGTTTCAATGTCTTTCGCTCATTTGTGCCCAACGCACGATCAGCTAAACTAAAACATAGCACATGGCAGAAGCAATTTTTTTCTTTCTTCAAGTTCTTTTTTGGGTTAATTTTTTACCTCCCTCCTATCCTCACATTCCCTGAGGTCATCTTCATCTCTCTTCCAGCATCTGTCTTGTTCAGCTGATACTGCATTTTTAAACTTCTCTAGCTGGCTAGCCATTTGGGGGAATGCTCATACTCTGAGAACATCTTAGGACAGCTTGGAATGCCAAAAGCTTTTCTTGGAAAAGAACGATCATGATGTCTTCACATGCAAAATTTAAAAGGTGGCATTTTCAATCATGAAAGCAGGAAAACGAAGCGAGTGAAGAAGGACTCCTATCTCTCAGTCGTGCACTGCCTTTGCAGAGGGTTTAGGCAAAGCCTAACCACAACCCACCAGCGAGGGTTTCGGTCACACAACCCAATGGATCTCTACACAGGTATCAAAACTAGACAGCGCTTTTGTTTCTGAAGCACGACTAAACACTGGAGGGTTGCACATAAACAGATGAAACTACTTCATATTTGATGAGGGTTGGTAGTTACTGCGTTCTGTATATGCTTTGAGACATGCAATATGTCACTTGTACCTTCAAGGCACACCTAGCAACCTTGATGTAGAGCGAGCTTTGTTTTTGTTGCCCAGTATGGAAAGCTCTGTACATTCAGTCCCCTGAGAAGGGCACATTTCTTCTCCCACTTCGCCACAGACAGCGAGGTGACTGAAGGCCCCTTAGCAGGGAAATCTTGGGGCTTCTCTGAGTGCAATGACACGGGAGGAACTCCTGCCCTCCAAAGCCGGTCCACTGACCCGCTGCATGGGCTGCAACGCTGCAAATACATTAGCTACTAGCACTGACAGGGGCGAATGCGAGAAGACACCAGATGAGCCAGTCTCATGAATAAAATGCAAAACCTGACAGTTCTCCATGCATGCAAGTTAACTGGAAAAGCTCCTCAGGCACCTGGCACGTTGCCGACACTGCTGGAAACATTGCAAAGGATATTTACAGAATAGAACAAGAAAAAAGGCAGAATGTAAAACAAATTATGAGAAAGCACTGCCTTTTCTCAACCTCAGACAAAGAGCTCAAGGCAGCCAGCATGCCTAAGAGCGGTCTCTGGGTTCACTGGCACTGGGTTGACTTCTTTTCAGAGCCAATCCTTGTTTTTGTCACTGCTGTTTCTCTTTGTCCAGAGCCTGTAATGTTGTTTTGCTAATGGCTTATGCAGGACTACTGGAGCCAACAGCTTGCACACTGCTTGCTTTTATTGGTCTATTAAAATGAAATGAAGCTGGTGCTAAAGCTTTTATAATCGTTTAGGATATTTCATGATGTGTTCAGGGCAGGAAAGCAAGCAATGGCGTGTTATACAGCTCCGCAGGCACAGTGCATCTGTCTCCAGGTCGGAGATGAAATTCATACAGGCTGATGAATGGCTCCAGGAAAACGAACAGTGGGAAGCTCGGAGAGTGTGAAGTCAGTTCTCCCGCGTTGCTGTTGGTAGAAGCAGCTGTTTGCCATGCGTGGCGCTACAGAAAGGACGTGGAAATCAATTCACCAGACGTAGGCTTTAATAGAAAGTATAAATCAGGATGATTATTATTTCATTTTTGTCATCTGTTACACCTAAAAGCCACGGTCGGGAACAAGGACATTGCTGCACACTCACTAAACAAAAGGGAGCCGAGACCATCAAAGTGTAAACCAGAAGAAACAAGGGAGAGCAAGATGCACTCAGCAGGTGAAGGCAAACAAGGAAGCAGCATTCCCCATCGTGGCACTACACGGTCTCAACACACCAGCTTAGCAGCTGCCAAGCTTCGCAGTCATGCTGGCATATCCGAGTTCATGCAGAAAAGCCAGGGAAGAAACTGCAGGTGTTGCCTGAAAGCCCTTCCCAGTGGTAAGAAGAGGCAGCATGAGGAAAGCCTAACCCCTGGATAAAGCAAACCTGCTTACTGAGGACCTTAAAGATTTATTCAAAGATTAGGATGGATTTAAGAAGGATGCATGAGGATCAGGGCTATCAGACAGGGCCTATCCAACAAGTCTTATTCCTAACTACCCTATTTGCTTTTTTACCAAGGTAGCAGCATTGCAGGAGCATCACATACATTACAAGGAATCTCATGACACTTTCTTTTCTGACACTGCCCCCAAACTAAATACTACTGTTGGTGCCCCCTGTGCTTTTAAAAGTCTTCTTTGAAAAGCAGCATCCACAAACACCCAGATCCTGTAATGACTGTGCAAGTCCAGCGAACCTACAAATACTTTAAATACTCACCACCACTCACCTCCAACTGCAATCCTATAGAAACAGTTATTTTCAATCTCATCTGCACTGCTAAGTTTGCTACCTGACTTTCCAACTCTGTGTAATCAGACAAGAGTTTATCTTGGCAGTAAGCTCCCAATTAATTCTTTCTTCCCCTATCTATCTAATGGGGGATCCTTGGTTGTCTTTCCAAGGAAAGAACTCTACAGTGATACTCTGAGAATTTAAGAGGCCCAAGGAACTGCTAAGAATAAATATATACTGAACAACTCTTAATAGAACTTGGAATCAAGCTGGTATAGGAGTATTTACAATAAATTGCAAAGGAAAAAGCTTTCTGAACTAGGTAAGTTTCTTGGAAAAGGGTAGTCAGGAATAAGACTTTATGGATAGGCTCTGTCCTACCGCCCTTGTCTTAGTTCTTCCTTCTTAAATCCATAGAAACCAAGTTTTCTAGGCTCAAGTTTCACATCCCTTTCATTCAATTAGCTCAGGTCTAAAGCATGGTCATAAAACACTTTCCACCTTCATGAAAAAATATCTGGGCAGGCTGCACCCAGCTTTATGCCTTTTTTTCCATGATGAACATTAAGTCACAGGCAAATATTTATGGCAGAATCTACATATTGATGAATAAGTTCACAGCTGCTACAGGCACTTCTCTGTGAATGATGTCACTGACAAAGTGGGATTCCCAGCCGTTGAACTTTGGTTTACAACAGTCCATGTAAGCATTGTTTTCCAAGGACAGCACAACTACGTAATCTGACCCTCTGACACAACATGGGTCAAAGCACGGAAGGATGAGGATATCCTCATAGGGATAGATTTTCTTTACTTATATTGATACTGAAATGGGTAAGAGTGACACAGATTTGAACACCAACAATCTGCAGCTGATTCTCCCTGCACGTCACCACTATGACCACAGCAGAGCTACCACGCTGACAGGATTAGCGAACGGAGGTAACACAGGCAGCAGAATGTATCTTGAAGGTTTTCCAGTCATCTCCGACTCCACACGCACATCCACACGTGGGCAGCGTTGCCTGCAGTTTCAAGGGCCTCTTAAGATGCAGAACCCAGTTCAGAGACAGCAGTAGCCCAGCAGTCCCTCTCCACTCTGCAGGCACCAGCACTATAACACTACTGGTGACATGGGAGATGGCCTATAATGAGACTTGCAAAATCCACCTCACTTGGTAGCACATATCAGTTAAAGTAGGGAGACACCACATTTCGTCTTGCAGAGTGGCCTCAACTCTGTGACAGCTCTGAATTAAAGGTAAACAAAGAGCTTCACACCGCTGCTTTTCCCTCCAAACGTACAGTGCCTCTCCCTGACCTCGCCTTTCCCAACAAAAGTGCAAAGCAACACGCGCTCGGAAAATAAAGGAAAAAGCACCCGACCAGGTTGAGCACTCTGCTGCACAGCCTTCTCCTCGAGGGGGCAAACGTGCTGTGACAGACGTTAGTCACGTTGCTTTGTACAGCACTAGGGCAAGAGCACGATAAAAGTGGGCCAGCTTTGTGAAATAAAACTTAGTCCTGAGCAGTAACGCGAGCTGGAGAGCCCACGACACAACACTGATTTAAGCCATGCAGCCCTTACACGTTTGCCATGACCCTCCTCAGCCTTCCTTCGGATACTCACCCGGCACGGAGAGCTGAGCATTTGCTGCAGAAGCCCTAGGTGTAACCAGGCAGCCTTCTGACAGCTGAACCTACCGCAGCCCCTCACGTTTGCTCAGCCCCTTGCACAGAGGCACCAAAAGGAGGCTCTGAGCACCAAATTTTGGAGGTTATGCTGGACTGCTTTCTCTGCCTGTGCCTGCACAGGAGGAGGACACACACTGATTTATCTCCTGTCCAGTCCCATCAACAGAATGAAGCTTCATGCAGCATGAGTCAATACACGCTTTTCAAGGTGGTTTTCATGGTCTTTAGCTCTTTGTGTAGAAAAACACTTTACTCCCCTAATAACCACATGCAGAGTAAGTTGCAACTAAGAGTCAGTAACACCACTGGAATCTCACTCAAACCAATTATTTTATTGCACTTTCTTAAAAGCCTCGAAGTCAAAATTAGCTCTAAAGATCAGTCTGAGCTCTCTCTCTCCATACAGGAGAGCAATCCTAACCTTTCAGCAAATAACAGCAGCAAATTTCTCCTGAATAGCTCTTCCCAAAGCTCTAATTCCTCAGGAAATTGAAGTGTACCCTCTAGTCCCTGTTTCCACTTGCAAAGAAACACTCCTAGATAGGAGCTGGAAGCACAGAGAAGGGGGACTGTGAATAAGGATATGGGCAACTACTTTGCAAGTGAGTCTGTAAGTACAAGAGCCTTCAAGTTAGAGGGCAAGGGTAAAGTAGATGCAGAGATGAACAAGACTGAATGCAGAACTGTTACTTAGCACATCCCACTCCATTAGGGCACGTGGCATTCACTGAAACCACGAGGAAACCGCTTTAAGTAACATTTGTTTTTTTTTTTAATCCAGCAGGTAAGCAAATCCTGTGGTTTGCTGCCACAGGAGACTGTACAGGCAGGTAGTTATGAGCAGATTCAAAAAGGACCTAGACCGATGCATGGAAAAAAGACCCAAAACTAACGGAAATAGCCAGGGAGGTCCATCCTAACATCCCTCATCCGTGTGAGCTGGAAAAGTACGAAGGGAATGGATGTCACAGAGTGGACAGGGGCTTTCCCAACACTGCATCTGCTACACTCACCATCAGAGGCGGAGAAGGGGTCTAGATGGACCCTGGTCTCGCCAATTACAGCATCACGTACAACCACACAAATTTCCTGCTGTGCAATGATGAGAGCTGAATTAACAAACAGTGTGAAGAGCTCGGTCTAAATTTGAAGGTGACAAGGGAAAAAGCCTTACAGAGGTGCCAGAAGCCACCTTGTAAAGCAAGCCCTCCTTTCAAACAGTCCTGTTTGAAATTCTTCTAACAGAAAAAAACTAATTAAAAAAACACTGAGCAGATTCTGAACATGCTAATCTTGACAAGGTCTTTTAAGTAATTAAAATAAAACCAGAGGCAGTAACATATTGTATTTCCTATTTTGAACAAAATAAATGAAATATTCATCATTCAGGATAATCACTGCATAATCACTACTTAATTGAGTTTTAACCACTACCACATATCTCAGGGGCAAGCATAAAGTATTAATTACATAAAATCCACACATCATGTATAAATGTTCCATACACATGACACATGATCCCTGATCCTACAGGGAGTTTGAGAACCAAACCAACAAAACACCTTCTGCAGGTTAATATACAGAACAGTGTTCACTACTCTTAAATCTTCCCTTTCCCTGAATGGCTGCAATGAAAGAACACAAACCCCATGGATTTGCAGACTTGAAAGTCATAAATAGCCATAGCTCCTCTAGACCCAGCTCTTCTCTCCTGTGGAAGAGAATTTAGTTAAACTTAAGATCTGAGCACTGGCTGGGAGATGATTTAGAAGGGAGTCCTATTTTGACCAACATCTCCCAAACAGCAACAAATCCTAAGTAGCACATTTGTCTACATTGCAGCTTAATGCCAGTGCTTTTCAAGAAGGCTTCATGAAAAAGCCACAGAAGGTATTTTTGTTTTTATGACAAATCAAAATACCTGGGAGGCTATTTTCACTTAGCACATTTTCTGGCAAACCTGGTACAATTCACAGCTCTGAGATAACAGTACGACTGAACTTTTCTTGGAGTCCAGAATTCAAAGACAAATATCAGATCAAACCTGCAGGGATTCCAATAGGAGAAGCTTACAGACTTCCTGCAAATGAAGGACTCAGGTTCTTGGATCAAGATACAACAGAAACAGGATGGCTCAGATCCTACTAATGATGTACAGGAGTTTTAGACAAACTAATGGCAATGCCCTGGCTCCTAAGGCACCACACACGCTATATCAGAAGCCAGCCACTCTAGCAGATTTTTGTTACCAAAGCAAAGGGAAAACTGGATTCCAGAAAAGATGAATTCTCTCAGAGGGAATGAAGACTGAGATTTTTAAAACACATTTTATAAAAAGGCCTTTAAATTAATTAGCAAAAGCCCACAAGCCACAAAGGAGAGACAACCAACAAGAGGTAGCAGGGCGAGTGTTGCTTGAGGAAGGCACCACCCAGCAGCAGCATGGCAAGGTCCTTGATGCTTCTTCACAGAACTACTATTTTCTCAAAGACTATCAGAAATCTGTTTTCCTCACTTCTGTTAATGAAGGAAACTGTCCAAATTAACAACTGCTATCCCAGCACTAATATACAATTTATCTATATGGAAGTTTTTAATTAAACCAGTACAGTTCATTATAAACTTGTATTTTATTTCTACCTTGCATTTTTAATCCATAGCTTCCAAGACTATGCAAGTTAATCATTTCTTATACTAAAAAGAAGAGTAAGGCAGAGATTGCAAAGAAACTTGCCAGATTTAGCAGCAGAGCTGGGGGCACAACAATATTTTCCTTATTCCACAGCCACCCCTCATGGCCCGGGGGCCATATTTTTACCTGGACCCCAGCAAAGCACAGTAGGTGACACACAGAATATTGTTTGGAAAACAAATATCTTGAAACCCGTGAAGACACGAAAGAAGTAATTGATTATTTCTAACCACTTCTGTATCCCACAAGCTGAGCTCTAAAGAAATATCTTGTTTAACAGGTGTGATGCCGCCGCACCGGGCTCTCGTGCATGGCGCAAAAAAAGCCATCAGCAGCACCAGGATTCATTATCAGCCTCGCTGACAGCTGCAGCCCAGAGGCAGCACTGGGGCTGCATTTCCACACACAGATGTGCTCCCAGGCAGGTCTGTGAGGAAGTGGGCTTGACGCGGAAACAGACGAGTCTTCAGGGAGGCTGTACGACCTAGCACTGCTTATGCGCATTCATTTGTGATTACAGGCAGAAGATAAAAATGCAGTGTTGCCTGCAAGTCTAAATACACATAGTGCATAATAAAACTTATATGCCAGTTCTTTGGTACAAGGAACATTGGTTTGTCGGTATACAAGTGCAAGGCACTTCAAGATTTGATCAATGTTGCTAGCATGCATACTTCTACTTGCAAACTTTTTTTTTTTTTTTTTTCCCCTCACTGCATGGAGTCCTTTAATCCTGTTTACAAAGAGCTGTCAGTGCTAAATCAATCTCCATTTGCCAACCCTGTCACTGGCCACAGAAACCGAAGACCGGAAAACGGGACTAGCCCATAAAAATGTAAACTATTGTCAGTGGATTACTTCAAAATATTTGAAGGGGAAAAAAATCCTCTTATAGCAGCAAGCACAGAAAAGACTTAGACATAAAAGTATCACCGCATCACTTTAATAAACACTAAATTCCAGGGGCCATCTTTCCTCTGCTCATAACAAAGGCTTTCTCCATAGTCTTCACTGTGCTGTTTTCCCATCTCAGGAAGTGCAGAGGGATAGGGATTACTTGAAATAAGTCACACCAGTGTCGCCACACTCCCTGGCCACAACATTCATAACTCTACTGCAAGATCCTCTCAACTTGAAATGAGGAAGAGACACAGATGTTTTCATGAGCAATTAAGTATAAATATTTGACATCAGCATCTGAAATAACTGTGTAGGGACAAGTAAACTCCCGATGGTGCCAGGTTGGGCAGAAACTTTAAAAGAAATTTAAAAAAAAATCCTTTTGTGTTAGAGAGCTGGGCACATAAGTGTATTTTTTGACACCTACTGCCAGTGTCCCAAAGGACACATTTGCAGACCATGGAGGTAAAAGAAAGGAGGTGGTGGTAGTGGTTGTCACCACTCCAGATACATCCATCCAGCTACAGACTTTCTGAGGAGACATCCTCTCAGATTTTTTTTTTTTTTTTTTTTTTTTTTTTTTTTTTTTTTTTTTGTGCTGGCACTATTCTTACTCGGATTAAGGTGTAAATACAGAACCAGATGCCCATCTATCCTAGGATCCCATCCCCACTAGCTGACAGCAGATGTTTTGGGACATCATGCAGAAAGAAGAGCAAGGACAGAATTACCTCCTTCCCCAAGGGACCCAAGCACATTCTACAGATCCACCACACAGGTACTCCCCGAGTCAAGGCCATCCTGTTTACGATCAACTGAACAACCCATCTTTTTTAATACAAAAAAATAAAGAATTTTTTTTTGTTAAAGCCCATATATTCCTCTGGCTCTGAAACTCAATTGGAGCAAGTAGTGGAAACCACAAGGTCTCCATCTTGAAGAAACCATTTAACACACCAAGTTAGGGTATAACGTTCCTGCTGCCTCAGTGCGTATTTCCATTGTATTGTATAGAGTGGAAAAGAAGGATAACAGCAACACAGAGACAGCTTAGCTCCAGTACACTTTATCTTCTTCTTGTCAGGCTAGGAACTCTTCTAGAGCACTCATAGCACCTTACGGACACAAAGGAAATAAAACTGGCCTCCCACTCTTTGGGTGAGTGCCAAGCTATTCAGGAAAAGTTCCACTCTCCTGTGG
>VZSV01000076.1:45969-57781 GCA_013398735.1 Nothocercus julius | reverse complement strand
AACTCTTTCAGCGTGTTATTTCCATTTTGACCAAAACTACTCAGTGGCATTGACCCAAATTTGCAAAACTTTAGAATATTCTGGGACTGCGTTTTCCAGTGAACAAATAGTTAAAAAAAAAACAAATGTGTGAATTCAGCTCTAAGACGACAACAAGATTTAGTCAGTGATCCAAAAACATGGGATGCAGGTAAAGACTTGTGTCAATTCATGTTCTGCCCAAATGCATATTGCCACCACTAATAGTCTGAGGCTAAATTAGATGAGCAGAAAGTCATTAAGTCAAGTACAAGTATAATGACATACAAGTGAAGTGAAAGAGTAAATCAAAAGACTGGGATAAAAATACATGGGATGAGAATGTGGATGTGTCTACTGATTTCAGATTCAACACTAACAAATCTGAGGATGACAATTTGGTACTTTCATAAGGGCATGACTTCCATTCCAAGAAACTTTCCTCAATGAGATGGACTCATCCCATCCTCATGGTGTCTAGTTAAGTCCAGGAAAAGGAAAGTCTCAACTGTCCTTTTGCATGACAAAACATGCACTTATCGAGTCCAAAGCATGGACCACCATGCAGGAAATGCAGTCACTATACCACGCAGGATTGGAAAATTAGGTCTCAGAAAAATTGAGTCTAATTCTGCCACTGTGCATGACACTTCCAGTGCTGCCTGCCCACTTAGTCTTCCATACAACCATGTAGCTAGCCTGGATGTGACTGCAACACAATACAGAATATTTAATGTTTCTCAAGTGCCACAAAATCCTTCTATGAGAGCTGCCAGAGGACTGCACTTACTGTCATTATAAATAATAGCAAAATTCTTGTTTCCTCTAAAAATCTAAGTACTAACTGTCAGAGACTTCTGAAGCATAACAGCCTGATTCATTCTCTACTTAATTACTTGTGTCTGAGTAAAGCATGAAGAAATACCCTCAATGAACAAATAGGTTTAATCTAATTTGGAAGATGAATATTTGGAGAAGTAGTTACCGTGAATACAGTGGATAAAGTCTAGAACTATGGAACAGTATTACAGCATTGAAAAGGACCAAAGATTTTTCTGTAGTTGAAGAAGCGGGTAATAAAATGACGCACGTAACTACAGGCTTAGGTGTTCTGGGACCAGTGTTCTGGGACCAGTCATGTTCTTGTACCTGTGGCACAAGAGCAGCAGGTAGACGTTCCTCACCAGAGCGGTAGCACAACATGTGTGGACCCCAGCCATTGACTGCAGTGGGCTGAGGAAGGTCCAAATCCACACACATCTGGCCCGGCTACCTATCCAAGGAGATCGAAAACCCTGGAGAGTCTTTTACTGAAATGGATGGCTCCACAGGTAGGTCTCAGTTCCTTCTCCAGGCCCACGCGCTTACAGTCCTTACAGGCAAGGCAGTCACCCCCCAGCAGATGTCTAAGTCATCCCTGCTCCTAGAATAACACTAGGAAACGCTGACAGGGAAATTACAACTGCCATTCCCGTGTAAGGGAGCAGCGCTTGCTCTTAGCGGTATCAGAGCACCCAGTATTAATTACCCCTCATCCTCTCGCTTCACACTGTGTTTAAACACTCTTGCTTGAAGAAAGCCTTTTTACAAACGGTCCCTTTTTCCAATCCCCTCCAGCACTCCTTTTTTTTGTTTGTTTTTTTAATCTTGCTATAAGAAAAAATTTCAAAAGGAAGCTTTTTACAGGTTATTAATTTGGCTCCATCAGGCTCTTCCAGACAGTGGCATATCTGCACACATTAGTATTTTTTTTTCCCCCCCACAGGACTTGCTCAGACTGCTAACTTTTAGAAATCTATTTAACTGTACCTGAACCTTCCTAAGAAGTTTAATATCTTTACAGTCCATCTGCTTGGAAAGGAGCAAATCACAGATTAGGATCTGAGCTGAAACTCCAGAATAGCCTCAAAATACACTCTCTCAGCGCAGACCTGCGTGCAGCCGCTGGATCGAGCCAGATTCGAACCTTCCAGGGGAATCCAAGGTTTTCTGTAACGGTCTAGCAACCTGCACTACCTACATTGCACCTGCAGATCCCAGAATGTCAAAGCATATACACCTGGAGGACTGCAATTAATCGGACTGTACGTGCTTCATCTTGCATTGCCAATGGAGAAAATTCAGCAAGCAAAGGCTCCTACCCAGTCTTTGCTGCACCTCTGGAAACTGAAAATGTCACCTCACCGCTGTCTGCACTACATTTATAGATTTAAAGCCCTCGTACTGATCTACGACCAAGAAATAATCTCTTTGCTTTCCTTTGAAGCTAGGCAGGAGTTTACAGGCATATCTTTCATTAATGTTACAACAAGATACATACCCTTTCTTCAGTAGTTTTAATAAAATAATAAAGGGGATGAATTTAGTCTTAATTTCTTCACACTTGCATGTCAGACCCATTACAATTACTCTTAATGATGTGCAACTGTGCAGGTACAAATTTTCAATGCTATTGAAGCTCCTACGACACCTCTCATGAAAATTTACACAGTCTTAGCTCACTTTTTTTTTTTCTCTAGATATGTATAGTTTGATATTATGAAGACAAGTCCCTTAAACTCAGTGAACTTGCATGGTATGACAATAAATATAGTCTAGGACCTGTGCCTGTTGCAAGACAAAAACCTGCAGTTTTGCAGGTTTTGTTCCTGTTCTTGACAGCGGTTCACAGAGAGCTTGGTAGCTGCATGTGCCATCTCCCATTCCTGGTTCCCATCTACATTATGCAACAACCATATGTGTATTAAAAACACTCCCTTTGTGCTGTTTTGTCCTGACAGCAGCTGCAAAATATTCCAGCATTGACATCCAATTACAAAGGGGAGGCATAAATATGAGGGAGAAAAGGGTCTGTCCATAGGGCAATCCACTGCAAGGAGCGGTCAGCTGTGCTGTAAAAAAAAAAAAAAAAATAGGGATACAAAGAAAGCTGAAGAGGAAAATGGCGAAAATCTCAAAGGAAGGAATTTTAATAGGAGATCGGGGCTCAAGATGGATGAAGGATGTGGCAACTGTTGGCAACTGCATGTGTGGCGGTCACAAAATCACTAACGTGCAGAGAGGAGAAGGCCCCGCTAAGCCATGAGGAGTGGAAGGAGTGTCAAGAGCCAGGCGGGAGGAGGAGGAAATGAGGCCGGAGCTGTAGGTGGAGAGAGGATTAGGAGGTAGCTTGCAGAGAAGGGCAAACAGCTTGAGCTCGGGGCAGCAGGAGGTGAGGAGCCAATAAAGCTGCGCAACGTAGCAAGGATGCGGTGGCTGGAGCAGTAAGGAAAGACAACGGCTCTGGAGTCAGGGCACTGTGCAAGGAAAAATCCAAAAAGGAAAAAGTACATATTTATATGAACAAGGAAGTGGGGGAGAGGCAAAAAAACAGCCACCCAGATTGTAGCAATCAAGCTAAAAGTGCAGTCATATTTTAAGGTAGGATTCAAGCTCTGAGATGAATCACCATAGCTAAAGAAAACTCCTTTTTTCATTTCCTTTTCCAGATGGAGTCTCTCTGCGCTTTCCGAAGTATCCTTACGTTACCCCTGCACACTTTCTCGGGGCTAAGAGATGTTAGGGAACAGCATCCAGTTCCTCCCCCAAAACTTCAGCTGGCACCGTGTGAGTGGAGCACAGCTTTGGCTGCATCCCATTTTCTTGGTGAGTCACTTCCCCCTGGACAGACAAGGCAGGGAGGGACAAACTGGACCGCCAAGAGGAGAGGGTGGGAGCTGGGCAAGCAGCTCCGCAGAGCCCCAGCTGCCAGGGAGGTTCTTGCTCCTCGCCACAAACCTGGAAACCATCCAGCCTGTAATGTGCCCAATACCTCCCGGTGCCTATGGGCGGTTTCAGCATGAAAGAAAGAGGAGAGAAATCCTGGGAAGCATAAGAAAGCAAACAGGGTCCCAAATCTCACTTAACCACCACGGATGGGTATGAAACACATGCATATTCACCAACTATTCTTAGCACTCGCCCGAGAAGCGATTACAGAACGACTCGCTTACATAATCCCTTTTATATAATCGCTACTATCCGCTCCTCCTTACGCAATGTCAGCCTGAGAGCACAGGGCCGCTTAACACGACTCCTGCCCCGAAGGAAGCGCCCGGAGCAGAGCCGGCCTGCACCGCGGACTGGCCGGGTTGCCCGATAGCCATTGCTTGCCTTGGGTCGGCAGGGTTTGGAGAGGCGCTCAGCGCCTCCCGGGAGCCCCAAAGCTCGCCAGGCTCGGCCACATCGTCCCCCCTGACTTTTAATGGGCTTTGCATTAAAGCCCTAATCCCAGGCGCCGACCAAACAGGGGGTCAATCTTATGACAGAATTAAAATAACCTTAATCCCAGTGCCCTTGGACTTGTGTCGCAGGCGTGTTCCAGTGCACAGGAATCACCATGCAAAGGGGACCCACCAACTCCTGCAGCCTCCTGCAATGGTTGCTCGTATGCTAAAAGCTTGAGGGGAGTCAAGAGAGGCCAGGCAGGAAAAAGTCACTTTTCACAAGATCTCAAGCATATTCCAATGCATGGACTATAGGATTTTCAGAATTTAATCCAACGCCTCCTGGTAATACTGCGGTCACCTACAAAATGGGAAGTGTAACAAGGCCCCATTTATTATGTTTGCCCTGCACGTCAAGAAGCCAGCGCCAACAGTGTTATTTGCAGTCAATGAGAAGCAATGGGCGTAGAAGTATGGGGCATTTCAGAAAATACAAGTCCTGAGACCTTCTCATCTGCAGATCCTAGGGTATTTTACCACAAGTTGGCAATTTAGTCAAAATTCAGTTAGCTGTGCCTTGGTGCCATTAAAGAAAGGGAAAGGAGCAAGAAAAAAAAAAAGACCTACACCCCCTCCAAAACAAAATATGGACAAAAATCCAGGGAAACAGGAGTTGCTGATAGCAGAGAAAGAGAACAACAGAAGCCAAAACAAAAGATGACTAGGGCTGCAGACCTCTTCACCTGGCACTCGCACACTGGTGTCTGCCTTGGTGTTCCCCAAAAGTGATGCCACTAGTAGCATTGCACAGTAGCATGAGTTGTCTTGGTCAAAAAGTGGAACCAAGCGCAGAAACCAGGCCCCCTGCAGAAAATCACCCAAAAAGTGAAACCGCATCCCTTGCGCAAAATCACACGGACACCTGCGAGTGCCTTTCACAGAATCACAGAATCATCATTTCGTATCAGAGTTACTCATAGCCAGGTGTCCTCAGCACTGTCGCTTCTCAGTCCATTGAAATTGTGATTTTTTACCTGGCATATTTGTTTCAAATAGACAAAATAGTCCTCAAGATAGGAACAGTTCATTTTAGTCTTAAAAATAACAGAAAAAGAAAACCCTTTAAGGGTGGATTTGAACCTTCTGCATCCTCCTATTTTTTTAGCCTAGACAACTGGCTGACAGTTTCAAAGCGGCATTTTAAGAAAAAACCCTCAGTTTTGGGTGCTAAACTCAATGGCACTGAACAGACAAAGGCAGATTTTGAAACCTGTTACCTTTCCTGCAATGGTTTGCACCTACAGCTCCTAATGCAGTGAGAAGGACAGATCAGAGCTGGGAACTCAAACCGTAGGAGAGCCAAGAGCGACTTTCCGGATCTCACTTACCCCAGTACTGAGATAATTATCCTTAGCAATGAGCAATACATTTTTCCCCAAGGAGAACAAATGAGAGAAAACACTTGCTTGATTCATCCTACCCATTTCTTGCATCAACAGATAAAACAAAGCCACCAGCTACAAGGTGAAGTGTCTGTGCTGCTTTGCCAGAAAAACTTTTACAGAAATACTACAGGGAAGGCAGAAAGATATTTTCAGGCTAAGTTTACATTTTTCCGCCATAGGGGTATCCACTTCAGTTAAGAGATTTAATAAAAGTGAAAACAAAGCAAAGGTTATACCTGGACAAGTCATCAGGTTGTCCAGGTATACACCATGATACTGTCTCCTATATCATACTGTCATTCCCAAATAAGAGGCACTCAAAGTATGAGCACTCTAATGTCACTCCACTGTATCCAAAAAGTATTGTAGTAAGAGAAGTGTATGAACAATGGAAGCCTTTTGTTTAGATAAGGTGTCTTTCCTAACAAGGGAGGGAGAAATACAGACCTAAGCCACAATATACGAGTGAATTTTACTGACCTACCTAGATCATCAGGTGCATGAAAAATATTTGTGCCTCTAATCAATACAATTATGCCAGCAAGTTGGAAGCAACTTAAGCATCCTTTTGCTACTACAGCTATTGGCACTTTTTTGCTCGTGTACATACCTTGAATAAAGCTCTTAAGTTCTTAAGGACTAAACCTTAGAGACTGGAGTACACTAACTTGTTGCACGAGTAAAGAAAACTGTGCAGGCTCCCTTGGTGTTTCCTTTTCGGAATGGGGAAGTGTACTTAAGCAGGCTTTGGGGTTCACCACGGAAAAGCAGGATCAGGGCTCTGCAAAAGCACCCGACTGACAGAGCACACGCGAGGACGCGCCACAGCTTCCCAGTGGCCGCATGGAGCCTCAACCTCAGGACGGGTAACACAGAGCAAACACGGGGGAATCCAGCCCAGGTTTTCTCCAAGAGATGTAAAGTCCTTACTGAGGCTCTGGGTGGCGCTTTTTATAGTGTGTGGAGAGGGTCTCTACCATTGCCTTCTGCCCCTTACACACCAGGACAAACGCAGGGACTGATTGCACTGAAGGTGCCACAAGCCTGATGGTCCTGCAGAGAACTATTCTTCCACTCGTTCTTCCCCGTTCTCTCTTTGGTGGCTCAGCTTTTCCCCCACCTTTGCAGGCCGATACACTGCATCTGCTGCCCCGTGATTTCCTCCCCTGCAGGAGGAAACGGCTAAGAGGACATTAGAGAGGGTTAGGAACTGCCCTTTGCAGAAGCAGCCCACAATTACGTTAGACCAAGTACAGACTAGAAACCATTTCTTGCTAATTTCTGTTCTTCTAAAAATCTGCCAGATTGAAAGCTGACTCATTGAGAAAGAGGAAGAGATTTTTAGTCAAGTTATTTAAAACGTGGGTTCAGTTAACACCTATTTTACTCAAATCTGGAGACACAATTGAAAGGAAAGACATTTTTATTGAGGAGTGAAAACTTTTCCACTTAATATATCAGCAAACTGTCAAGACATCTTGTTCTCAAAAGGAAGAAAAAAGCATTCAACAAAAAGCAGGCTTCCGTCTCGTGCCCTCAACAGTATTTTCACTTGTGTATTAACTTACGAATGTCACTGAAAGCGACACTATCCACTATTTAAGACCTTACCTTTCTCTTGTCTTGCAAGTGCTCTTTAAAACTCATGATGTTGGCTTGGGTCCCCGATGCTCAGTCCAACCTGGATCTGTAGCCTGTTGCCCACGAAAGATCATTTTGGGAACGTTTTGCTCCTAACTAGTCAGGAGAACATTTTTATTTGCCGTAACAAACTCTAATAAGATTTTAACAGCAAGGAGCTCAGCAAAACTCCTAAATGCTGGAAACAGCCACACTGCTGAGAACACAAAACTATGTGGCACTGTCAAAAAGTAGGCCAGCAAGTGCATGCAGGTCTTTTGCATTTTTTTTTTTTTTTTAGATAACAAACCGTTTCCACTTTATATCACAACAGATTAGGAGCACACAGTCAGCTACCTTGTCTCAGCAAGAAATGAGAACTTTTTCCTTTTTGCTTCTGTAGCATAAGATCAAGCAGTAATCTTGTCTGTAAAGGTAGCCTGCAGAGAGAAGCAGGGCAAACCTGTGTGTGGATATGCTTATTCCTGCTTTCCTAAGCCTCTTCTTATTGGAGTAAACCAAAATAATTTTTTATTAAGCTAAGGCAAGAGTTCCCATGGAGCCATCTTCCACTTTCAGCTAAACCCATTTAAAACTAGCAGCTAAGTACAAGAGAAAACTTTGGTCAAGTTTAACGCTTCCTTATTGAAAGGAACCTGCGTTACCTGAGGAGCAAGTGCTGAGATGAAGAGTCAGAGAACTTCCTTTTTATAGAGAAAGTGTGATGGAAGGTGTTAAACATTAAAATATATAAAGAAGTTTATAAACAGGAGATGTGTTAGAGATAAACTAGGCGTCCATGCACACTCACACCTACAAGGGCACACACATCCCTGTAATATGTATGTAAAGGAAACCCCAGAGGGTAATGGACACATAAAAGTTTCCAGAAATTGTGGGGTGTGAGGGGGAATTATAGGAAAAAGCCCATAATCCATCCCAAGATAAAAGAATTTTTAAGATTTTCTTGCCAGTCTTAATGTACTTGCTGCTATGAGGGAGGAAAAGAAATCTTAATAACGGAGTGAGATTTTAGTTTTATCTTGTATGCTAGAATCTGTCTTGTTGAAGCCCTTTTCCAGAAATAATAATAGTAAACCCACCCCACAGTTACCAAACTGAGAAGCAGGTAACCATTTTCCCTTTAAATAAATCTTGCATGACAGACCGTCAGATGTGTTTGGATTTCACTGAAAGTTACAACATTTTACAGTTCACATGACATGTCCATTGCTTTGGTCTTAAATAAACAAATAAATAAAGAGCTTTTTACTCTTTCATAGTACCTCTCACTTGAGAAATTAACAAGACAACGACTCTACTGATTAGCTTTTCCCAGGCACCCAGCTATCAGTACTTGTGTCAGCATACATACTGTAATTTTAATAACGGGAAAGTGAGTGCACGGAAATATCAGTGCTGACTGATAGCAGCCACCTAAATTTCCTATAGACAGACTGAAAGCCCTGTGGCAGAATTTCCATCCACAACTTACAGCAGTAACAGCCACTTCCGCAAGCCTATATGAACATACGACACTTAAAAAGCTTGCCTTAAAAAAGCATGCAGGTCCTTGCATTAGTTCGTAGGTTCTTTCTGATGGATGATATTGGCAGACGAGAAGTTTAGGTATTTAAAATTACTGAACAGACTTGAAAAATCAGGCTACTCAACAAAGTACCACTAGGACTAAGCAAGCACCTGCCATGAAACACCTCTGCCAGACATGGGTGTTAGGCAGCCAGAAACAGTGACCAGGGACGTGGGAAGAATTAATGGGAGAAAAATCTTTGCAGATACCCCAAGCTGCCAGACATCTTTTTAAGACCCACTGTCAATATCTTTCTGTTTATGGTAGGAAACCTTTGCCGAACAAGGAAACTCAGAATTGCTTCTTTCCTTCTGCTAGAGTGCTTGGGGGAGTTTCCATAATCAATACATTCCAACCTTTTCTGCAGCTTCTCCTCCCCTCAAAACCCTCTTT
Organism: Nothocercus julius; assembly: GCA_013398735.1. Lineage (NCBI taxonomy): Eukaryota > Metazoa > Chordata > Aves > Tinamiformes > Tinamidae > Nothocercus > Nothocercus julius. The sequence goes on along the minus strand of VZSV01000076.1, from coordinate 48,509 downwards.
CTCATCTTCTTCCTTCAAATTGGAAATGACAAGTGATAGCTTTCACACTGGAGGGCTGTGCAGTTAATTACTAACTGAAGTTCAACTTGAAAATCAGAAAGCAACGTGCCAAATTCTGAACTTGTACATGGACTTGCGTATGATTTATGCTTCATAATTGAGCTGTATTCTTTTTAGCTGTATAAATGCAAATATTGTCTTAGAATATGCATGGATATAAGACACATGAATGCCTTACAACAACTATTTTGAGTGATTTAAGCAGAGAGAACTTAAAGCATCAGTAAACTACTACAAATTGTTCCAAAGGGAATCAATTCTAAGTGGCTTTTTTGGCTTGGAGAGGGGGGGTGGAGGGGAGGGGGAGGAGAGGGTATTTTTCCCCCATTTGGATAATGCAGTGCTTCTGCAAAGCATTGACTGAAAAATTTATTCCACAGATTGCACTGTGTTATATATTGACTAAGACCATGCAGCAGCTGCAAATAAACTAAAAAAAAAAAAAAAAGTATCAATGCAATTTCAGATAGCAATCACTATGGAAGTCAGTGCAGAAAACAGCAAAAGTTTAAAAGACACCAAAACAATCAAGTAACAATCAGGTATCTCCAGTTGTTTAAACGCCCAGTGTTACGTTTCTGTGCCTTTTACCGTGCAGAGAGCCACCTCTAACAATACTTTTAAATTTACACAGAATCACATTCATAAAAGTATCCTAAGCTCTTTAAAAAAAGAAAAGATCCACAAACCCAGATGGCAAAACAAACATTCTAGATTAAAAAGGAAACAAACAAACAAAAACCCCGAACACAATTAAAATCAGTATAAAAGCTCAGATAACACCAAGATGGGTCACAGCCAAAGAGGATTTATGCAAATGACTCTTTGAGGCGCACCGGATCGCTCTCAACAGGATGGGGCAAAGATATCTAATTAAACAGATCCCGAAAGCGCAAAATCTTTCACATTTCCGGAGAAACAGTTTTCTCTGGGGAATTCCACTGTCTCTTTCACCGAATCAACATTTTGCCATTTGTACTTTCTGAACAGCTTCTCCAGCATCAAGGAGCAACCGCAAGGCAGGCAGCAGGCCAGGTCTGGGAGCGGGGTAACGTAGCATAGCCCAGGCAACTTTGGGAGAGCTACATTTATTTACATTTAATGATGATTTCTAAAAACCATCATTTTGGTTTGATGACAATGGATGACCGAGAGGAAGTATTTCTAGCATGCTCCCCACTACATAGAGGGCATGAAGAAAACATCATTTTTATGAGTTACATCCCTTATTGAGAACAATACAGCCCAAACTAAGGTTTCCGATTACACTGTTTCCGTTTAATGAGAACTAATTCTTTTTCTGTTTAAAGTATTCCATCACAGCAACACCGCTGCTCTCCATCCTTCCCAACCTTCGGATAGACGCCCTCCAAAGGAGCAGGGCTTTGGAAACGCCTTTAAGACGAGCTCACGTGTTTCCAAAGCCGGGCAAAAGCACTGCCTGTAGCGCGTCCCGGGGACGAGGGGGCCTGTCCCGGGATCCCCTGGCGAGCGCGCAGCCGGGACACGGTGCATGGCAGCGGCCGGGACACGGCGCATGGCAGCGCGCCCGTGCCCATCCTACCTCCTCTTAGCGCCTGACACTCCTCCATGCGTCCCGGATTCAACCCCGGGGCTCAAACAAAGCACGGCACGGAGCTCGCCACCTCCACTGCCCTGCCACAGGGCGCACAGGGATCTTCCTCCTCAAAAGGGAGCCAGTGACATAATCACACGGCACAAACCTCCCCAGTAAAAAACAGAGAAGCCTTTTGTTTTAGTTTGGGGGTGTTGGCTGTAGCCGCCAGAGCTGCATAAGCACCCAGGCTTTGCAGGAAGTATTGGGCTCCGCCACCGCGGTGCCTCCTGCGGCAGCGCCGGCCTCGCTGCCTTCGCTGTGTCCGCACAGGGATCCCGCTCCAAGAACGGATGAGCCCGCAAGCCGAACCCCTTGGGAAACTAGGGGCTACGGCCTGACACTGGGCCAGGACCAGCACACCACACGAATCAGCGTTTTCTGCTCCCCAAATGTGCAAGTAAGTGAATAAATAAGTGGCAGGTCGCTGCTAACAGGTATGATGAGCAGAACGGGGCAGCTGTCGGCCCCCTCAAGCGCGCGGCTGAGACCTGGCCAGCTCAGTGCCAGGGCACCCAGGTGCTCCCCGGGAGGAGCAGCCCTCACGGCCGCAGCACCGCGTTTTGTCCTTCCTTTTCCCTCTCTCCTGGCTCCTCTGGAGACCGCAGGGGATTTTTATTTCGCCCCGCTCCGCGGCAGCGCTGCGAGCAGCCCGCACCCCTGGAAAGCCGCCTCCCGCCCCCCGGGGACACACACACAATTGCACAGGGCAAAATGCATACACACGTATATAATATACGGGCAAGGAGGGGAGGGGTGCAAAGCAGGGAGCAAAAGCCGCGCTCGCACGAACCCGAAAAGGGGCGTGGGGACGGTCCTAGGGGCAAACAAAAAAAAAAAAAAAAAAAAAAAAAAAAAAAAAAAA
>VZSV01000076.1:5766-45349 GCA_013398735.1 Nothocercus julius | reverse complement strand
CCGCCGCTGCCGGCGCTGAGCGCCGGGCGAGGCGGCGCGCGGGCAGCGCAGGGGCCCCGCCGGGTTGGCTGCACCCCGCCAGGGGTGGGTAATGGCCCCCATGTGGGTCAGCTGCCCCCTTGACAAGGGTTTATGCCCCTCCGGGGGGGGATAACGGCCCCCGTGTGGGTTAACTCCCCCCAAAGGGGAGTGGATAATGGCGCCTGTGCGGGTTAACTGCCCTCCCGGGGAGTGGATAATGGCCCTATGTGGGTCAGCTGTGGCGCTGGCAAGGGCTATTGCCCTCCTGGCATGGATAATGGGCCCCTAGGTGGGTTAACTACACCCCCCCTCTCCCCCCGCCTTCCACCGGGGAGAGTGACTGTGGGGACAGTGGTCCCCATGAGGGTGAACTGCCCCCTCCAGGCAGTTAACTGCCTCCAGGGGGTTAATGGAAACAGGAGGCCAGGCCTGTGCATGGGCACCAGGCAGCTCCCATCCCGTGCCCGCATCCGCGCGGGTGCCCTACCTGTGCTGAGGAAGCCGGGCATCGGCGTGCACCCCGGTGGGGAGCGCGGCCCCGCTGTCCCTGCCGCCTGCGCCCCGGCGAGCCTGCGGGCACAAACCCCGCTCCGTGTTAGCGCAAAGCCCCCGGCCACTTGCCCCCAGCGAAACCCCAGCACCTGGGATGGGGGATGCCGACGTGGCAGGATGGCATTGGGGAAGAGGTGTCTGTGGGGAATGGGGCCTGAGGGGTCACTCCAAACGAGGCTGCTGTGAGCACCAGGAACACGGCCAGGGCAAACAGCGCTGTGACGGCGCCTGTTGCCGTCAGGGCCTTTCATTGCTCTGTGTCCTGGGTCATATCCTCTGAAAAGGCTCCTAGGGCTTCCACATCAGACCGGAGATGCCTTTAGTCTCCTGCAGCCAGCCCTGTGACAGTGGCTCATTTTGTTAGGGATGTTTTCTTTACCACCACCTTTTTGTGGTGCTTACAGCCTCCGTTTCCTCAATCTTTCCTACGTGGACCACAGCCAGACCTGACGACGCGTTCAGGGTGAGAGACACTCATTTGCTCTTTAAATATAGGAGGGACCAGAGCTTAGCTAGATGTCCTGATGACTGTTTATAGAAGAGCTAGGCTCAGGAGAAGAGAGATCGATATAGGAAAGAGGGGGAAACCTCCAACCTTCCTGTTAGGAAATGGCAAGGGAGCAATTTCCAGGCAATAGTTCTGATGGGGGTGTAGCCTCCCACTATCCATTAGTGCTTTGGTATTTAAAAACAATTAGCACATCCTTGCAACACATGACTCCTTGGCCCAGTGCTCCCCTACTGTCATAGTCTTCAAGGAAGAAACTTGCCATTTCCTCATGCCAGACAGCTCAGCCAAATGCCATGCTGACTATATCCGCCTGTACAGAGAACTTTGGGGCGGTTATGAAAGACTTGCAACCAGAACTGCTAATCATATGTCCTCTCAGGTCATACATTCTCTATAGAAGAAGTACCCATAGGCCTTAAGAAATGCCTGTGCATTGCGTGGTACTGTGTGCTGCACAGGTTTTTCTGGAAAGACCAATCATTTTGATGCCTCTGTTTTGATGCCAACCAGTGGGGAACTGTGAAGTGTATTCTAACATCTATTCTAACATCTCTAACTGAATTTGCTAAAAGATGCCTAAGGAGGTGTGACAGCCATGATTTTGTCCGACAGTTAAGACTGAAGGAGGTAAGTGCTGAGCTATACACACAGGACTGTAGTCAGAGCTGAAAAGTCACATTTTCCAGAACTCGTGCTATAGAGAAAGACACGTCGTATATGAGGTATCACCTAACATAAATCAGGTCACGTTGTCTCAACATATGAGTACAAAGCCAGTAGCTACTTCAGAAAAGCTCCAGTGCTTAACCTTGAAAAGGACACATACTGCTGCCTAAGACCCAAGGGACTATCACAGCCCTGCCCTCAGGAATGGTTTTAAAACTAAACTCACTTCCCATCCCTAATTTCTGCGATTTTATGTGACCTACGAGACGATGTTCTGGCAGCGCACAGAGGCACGATGACTCTTCATGCAGAAGTCAGACAGCACGACCCACTGAGGGGTGCCGAGTGAGGTGGAGCCTCCATGGTGGACTTGGCCGCTCTGTGCCGCTCGTGTACGTCCCGACAGGGGTTCTGCAGCAGCCCGGAGACAGCAGAAATTCTGATGGCAAAAATTCTAGAAGGGCCGTGAAAACAGAAGCCCTGGCGAGAGCAAGCCAAGGCCTAGAGAGAAGATAGGAGAAAAAACAGGAGGCTTGTGACTGGAGACATACCTACTCTTAAAGGACAATTCTGCCTGCCCTATGGCCTGCTGCCAAATAAACCTAGGTAGGCAAGAGGCAGCTATCAGATATATTTCATTTAATTATTATCACATATAACAGTACTGCTCCTAGTGTAGACTGGGAATCAAGCATTAGGATATTTTTTTCTAGTAAAAGGAAAGCTTCAGCTGGGGAAAAAAAAAAGAAAAAAAAAAGATTAATAAGGAAGATTAACAAGAGTGAGATAGAGGCAGTGGGCTGCAGAAAGAGGAAGCAGTACACTCTCAAGCAGACGCTTTCCATTGCTCAGTTTAGTATCCCAGCCAGATAAGGGTATGGACATCCTACATAAAATTCTTTGCTGACCAAGGGAGAAACTGAAAAAAGAAAAGAAGCTCCTGGCGTGGGAGTGAACAGTTTCCTATTTCATTTCAACCATTTCTAGGCTCCCGTAAGTGATGTCTTCTTTCATTTTCACCCAGATTCAAGGAACTGTCTTCATCCCCGGGGTAAACCCATTAACTTAAATGGAGTTAGAGTAGGGATGAACTTTGCCCAGCATGTGGCATTTTCTCTGCAAAAGTATGAGCTGCAGCAGAGCCCCTCAGAAGTTGTCTGTGCAATAAATGAGCAGTTTCTATCCACCATGCTACAGCTCATCAGCAAGGCAGGCAGGGTGCACGTATTGTACCAGTCTGATAGAACAATAATGTGGGAGAAGCCTTTCATCTTAAGCAAGGTCCCTGTGGAAAAGTGAGCCCCAGACTTCACGTTCTGATTCCAGTCCTTCTTCAGATACAGCATTCAAACAGCTTAATTATCCAGAGTGCCCAGCATCTATGCTTCAAAACAAGTATTAAAAAAATAGTAGCTTAATTTCTTCTGACCAAGGCTTTTCCTGCAGCTGAATGTTCCTCTTCTCGCTGGATTATTAGGTGTTCTGTATTAATATTGCCACCTTTCTCTCAATGGAGGTACTAAAAATAACGCATTCCTTTCCCTCACCCATCGTGATTTCATACCATTAAAAGAATGAAATTTCTTTGAGATTACCACTCCTCTACGAGGTTCATTTGAAATTGCACAACAGTGCAACAATTACTAGGATGAACTCCCACACAGTGCATTTATGAGTGAAGGGATAAATATGTATTTGAGTATAAATATATATTATGTAGGTCTTATTTCTTCTGCAGCCACACAGGTAAATATTTTAGAAACACATAGGGCTTATCAACTGCTTTTTATTGAGTGATTTCTTTTTTATGTTTTGTTTTCCAAACTCTGTATTTTAACTGCAGGATCACTTCAAATATATACAGAGATGTTTTCTTACATATAATTACCTAAATGGAAATATCCTTTGTCAGTGTCATACACACACACAAAAAAATCGTAAATTACATAAAATATTAAATAAATGCCTCAGCCTTCCAAAATTGACATTGAATCCTGTTGAGAAACTGCATTAGCATTACTCATTTGCAAACAGGCATAAAAATATTGCATTCCAGAATACAGCAATAATCAGCCAAGACAAATTTAATATCATAATTTTGCAGCTTCTGTGTCTTGTCCAAAACACTCTATTCATCTCTGTATTTTTATTTCATATAAAACCTATACCTCTTTCAAGAAGCATGGGATATTTATTGAAAAAAATGCGTGCCTGATTTCCCAAAGGCTAGCAGAGGGGTAAGTTTATACAAAGATGTATTTTCTTGGCAGAATAATATTCTCTTGGCAGAATAATAGCTAAATCATTATCCAGTTTCCCAGAATAACACAGATTATTATTTTTTCATCACTTCCACCCATTGTGACTGACTTTCAAGAAAACTTTCGCATCTGATTCATGGTCTTTTCCAAGTTTTAACATCCTACTCCAAGTTCAGCAGCATAATGTTCCCAGTGTGTGCATCTTCAACAGTGTTATCTTGAGTAAGACTCTTGGGAGGTTTAGGGAGATGATCCAGCAATGCTAGCGTGTTTTGAAACTGAGATGTAAATATTTATATCCTCTACAACCTAATTTTAGTGTGGAAAGCTATTATTGAGCTGAACAGCAACAGTCCAAAACAAAGCAAAAAAAAATTGTTCATATTTTAGTAGTCCAATACATCCAAATACTTTTTTTATTCTTTTTTTCACCATGTAATGGCAGCATCATCATTTATATCTACAAAGCCCATTAAGAGGTCAGAATTCTGGCAGTTTTCCATAACTTCCAAAACTAAACAAACATAACTAAACAGAAAAAAAATGCCTTCTTATTGGATTGTATTTTGAATTTCCAGATCAATATGCTTAGTTGCTGTAGTTACTATATACAGCCACATTGGAATAACTGTGGCTTCAGACAACATTTCAAAAAAAACATATCTAACAGACTTGCTAAGATATGAAGGACACTATGATTATTTATCAAGTACCATATTAGGCTCTCCTGATGAGCAGTAAAGATGTACTAGTGACTCGCATAGCAGCGTGTGCAGTACTTGCATAGCACTGGCCACATTTTGTGACTTTCAGTCTCTTGGCACACAGCTATTTGTCCATCATAGTAAATAAACAATTCTATAGCAAGCAGTATTTTTAGGGAGTAAAAGATGGGCATTAGTATTCAGAAGGATGAAGCATATTGATTAAACTTACTACAGAATGCAACCAGAATAGCCATATCAGTCAAATTAAATGATTTTTGTTCTTTTTTTTTTCAATCAAGAATAAAGTTTATCCTCTCCAGTTGTAAAGATAATAATACTTGCTGTTATAGAACTCAAGATCTCAAAGGATTTTTTTTTTCCATAAAATATGGGCCATTTGTAAATGAAGACTCTTTGTTTGACCTCTGTGCTGAAAGGTCAAATGTTTGCTTGGTGGAAGGATTAAGGAAGGATAACTTCATTCAGGCTGTTGTTGTTGACCAAGGTTAGCCAACAAAACATTTAAGCTCCAAATCCCTATTTGGGCTTCTATCCTCGATTTCCAAAGATAGTTAGAAGGTTAAACACATGCTGTTGGAGTTGGACCTTGTTTTGCACCGCCTCAGACCTGTGCACACTAAGTATAAAACACTGCCATATTGGAGTGGTCATTTTTTATGTTGCCTTTGAATCGCTTGCAAGGAAGACAGAAGGAGCAGATTGTAGAGACTGAGAGTGCAGAGAGCAAATATGATATAGGAAAAGATCCAGAGCTTGTTGGAAAGAGATTGATTTCAGCCAAAGAGCAGGAAGCCCACCACAGAGCAGATCATGTAGCTGTCTGTCAGCATAGGACAGGACTGTATTTCATCCATGGGAGATACAAAGATCAGATGAGTGAGCCTGGCTTTGCCCAGATAGTCAGAAAAAGGAGTCAGGAGTCAGATATTGTCAGACCCATTTGGAAACCATGAGAGGGAAAGGGAAGCAGGAACGGGAAGGGACTGTGAGGCAAAAGGTACAACGCAACAAAGCGCTGCGAATATAAGCAATATAGTGAGCATGGATGGAAATTATATGTAGCAGCAGGCCCTAGCAGGTGATACCTGTCGTACATGCCACAGGATGGTACTAACATGGGGCAGATAACACAAATGTAGTTTGTGTCCGCCCTTGTGAAGGGAGAATCTGTAGTTCAGAGACAGGGGTAGGGGATAGAGGTCCCTCTCCCACTGCCCCTCTTCTGTATGGTCAAGCACAGACCCAAAATCAGCTGGCTGACATTGTCGACACTTAGTAATCCAGTTGTAGTTTACACATGAATATTAATATACCAAAGCACTTTTTGGTCCAAATATTTTCTTAGCTAGTATAGCAAAAAGCACACGAGTAAAGGATGCTGCGGCTGGATGTCTACACATCCCTATCTGTTACTTAGCTGCTCTGTTTTTTGCTCAACACTGATTTCTTCTGCAGAACACCCCTTTGGTTTAAAAATGTGGTTCAATTCAACCTAAGTGTTGAAAGAAACAGGATGAAGAGAGGAACGGGACGTAGTCAGAGACAAAGAACCAGAACTGATCAGGCCTGGAATATGTTGTGTATCCTGACAGTCTCAGTGAGTCTAAGTGAGCAGTCGGGAGAAAATGTCCAGAGAATGCAATTCCAAGCACATGGTGGCATAATGGAAATGCAAAGCTATCCCCTGTGGCCTGTGAAGGCAAAATCTCTGAAATGAAATATTCTGGGGCAGCTTATTTTTGCATTATCTTATCTTACTGTCTGCGCTGTGAATGGAGTCACTAAACCCTTATAGCAGCCTAGTAGCCAAAGAATAGAAAGTTCATCAGTTAAAGCCTGGAATAATGAGACCTTGGTGACCCCATTCTTCTCATACCAATGTAAGTTAGGATTAATTTCACTGTAGTCAATAGCACGAATATAAAACCAAGAAGAGAATCAGGTTTTAGATTTCATCTCTAAGTCAAATAGAAACATCAAGTAAGTTGCCTAATGGGGCGTGGGGGGTCCCCCCTCCATTTAAAGTAGTAAGCATTTCCTTGTTTTTCTCCTCTACTGTGAATTTCTCTGCAGCACTCTGAGAATTCCTCTCCCACCCTAGCTTGGATATTTCAATGTGAGAAATAGCATCTCATTAAATAAAGATGGAAAAGTGCATAATTTTTTTGGAAATACAGGCAAAGTGTTTATAAACATCTGTACCCCCAGCAGTCTCCATTTGCTCTTATTGTAGTGAGAAGGGAACAGAATTAAGCTGTTGCTTGACTGCAAAATCAGCACTAAGAGTATTATAGAAAATAAAAGGGAAGAAAGGCAACTGCCGTCAGAATGACAAGAAATCATAACAGTACTAATAGGAGATCAGATCTGTAAAACAAGATATTTTTGATAATGGAAAATATGCAGGGCTGTTACAAGAACCATATAATGATCTTATTTGCTTGATCTAATGTCAGAATCTTTCAAAGCCTCACGGGGTCCATTATGAAAAGGAAGACTATTTAACCTTTAATCAACCTTCTTTGTGATCTCCTCTCTGCGTGTACACTCACAGACATGCAACACTTAAGCAATATATTCCTCAGTATTACCTACACCGGCATCTCCATTCACCTGTTCTCCCATGTTCTTCCTGTTCCCACTTCCCTCTGGCACTGCATGCACAGCCAAAATGGGGGAGCAAATATATCTCTTTATTAGACTATCTCAGCTCTTCCTGAAAATTCCACAAAAAGGGGATCAGAGAACCCGATGTTGCAGTGTTGATGGTAGGCATACACAGCTTAGCTGACAATACTGGGCAGGTGGATCTCCTGCCAAGCAGGCATAGAGGGCATGAGGACTAGCAGAGTCATGAGTCATGGTGACTGAACCCTGGACAGGTCTGTCAGTGCATGAACTCTCAGGTAAGGAGATTTTCAAGAGGCATGATGAGTCAGGGAAGGCAAACGGAGAGTAAAGGTGATGATAGGATATGTTTTTTGTCCTTTGGGCACAGTCTCCAAACACTTGCCTCAGGGTTAAGTTTCATACTGCTAAACCACTCAAGCACAAAACACAGCATTGATATGAGCACTGGCATCTGGACAACTTTTGCAGTCTAAGTGGATGCAGAGAGGATGGGGACTAGAAAGCTCTAGATTTGCTAGAATATGAACAGTGAAGTGATTTCTAAATCAAAAGCGAATAAAGAAGCCCAGCACATTTTAGCAGGCTTCAATAGGCATAAGATCTCTTCAGTGAAGATACTAGAGAGGTCTTTTCCCTCAGAAGGCATGTCTGCAACCATCCGGGCTTCCTTCTTCAGGAAGGCTGATTTCCTTCTTCAGAAATCCTGACTATCAAAGCCAAGAATTTCTCCCTGGGTTGAGCATGACAAGGCAGTGACGCAAGTAAGGCCCTGCATAAGGAAACTACCTTGATTTATTTAAGAGTACATTCTGCTCATTGCATAAATCAAGATAGGTCCTTCAGCTGAGGCATATCAGATTACTAACTTAGGATGTGTGCTGTCGGTCCAGTTCATTGTGTGAATCTAGATATAAGGGCTTAGTAAATGGTAAAGTCTGTTGAAGTCGGTGATTTATTATTTGTTTGGCCTTAACAAGCTGCTGATGCTATTCAGTGTGGACAAACATCTCACACCTACCTAACTCCACTACACCTTTTATTTGAGGCACTCCTTACTGGCTGTTCTATACTAGTGCAGCATGCTGTGCATTGTTAAATAACTTTCAAGCAACTCTGCTTTCAACTGTACTGGGTTTTACAAACATGACTTGTCTTACATTAGCACATATTTGTCTGGCCTTCAGTCAGTTTCAAGCCGTAGCATTAAAATCTGTATTTATGCTCCCATGCCCATTTCTCGGAATGGTCTCCCATCCAGCAAGTCCAGCTGTGAGAAACTACATTATGAGTACATTCCAGGGCTTACTTATGTCTTAAGAAAGAAGATTTGGGTTTTCTTGGCTTCCCGATACAGGAGGGGTGAGCCCAGCTGTAGAAATAAAGCTTTTTTTTTTTTTTTTTTTTTTTTTTTCAAAAGAGCATGACTAAAGAATTGCAGGAGCAGGAATGTAACAGAGGTAAATAACACTTTTGAGATACAGGGACAGAACCAAATCAGCCCTATTAAAAGACAAAGGAAGTTGCTAGTCTAAGATTGCCCTCCGTAGCAACCATTGCTACGCGATTCTGGATGCTGTAATAGACTGGTATCTCATTAGTGCTGCTGTCTGATAACTGGGTCCTCATGACATTCACATAAAAGTCTCCCAGAAGCATGAACTGATGAAGCATTTGAGGTGGGAACCTAAAATGATGCAGACCCCACTCAGAAATGGCCCAAACAAGGATTCCACCTTCGGCATCCTCCAAAAGAAAAGAAATTGATGAAAAATGTTTCCCTGTTCATTGCCCCAAGTCTTCCCATCGTCGGCCTCTTCTTCAGCCATCCCATTCCTTTCTCCCTCTTCTCTGTCCCAAATAGCAACTGACTATCCGCAGGGAAGGAAGAAAACAGCATGCTGAAGAATACCAGTAACATTAAAGAATACATACTTGCAACCATAGCCAAAGCAACAACAAAACTATCTTACAGTCCATCAAAAACACATTCCCAGGTGCATTCTTTTGACAGAGATAGATTGAATTCTTATCAACATACACCAATGCATACAAAAGATCAGAAAACAGATTTAAAATAATAACGGTTTCTGGGATGGCAGACATTGAAAAATGGATCCAGAAGAGGGTCTCTTTGGGCTGCAGCCATGAATGTTAAAAAATTTACTTGAGAAGAAAGAGTTATGCTCTGATACAGACAGAGTTGTGGGGAGCTGCAGTAACACATAGGAGAAGCAGTGGTAAGGTCGAGCTCAGTATAATAATCCTTACATGCTTGTGCCCTAGATGGACTGCCAACTGGATACCAATAAGCCAAGGGCAATACAGCTTTACCAGTGACACCTCTAAGCTTGCAGGTGCACACAGCAGAGCTGTACACAGCAGCACATGGTAATATCACCATTAATTATTTATTAATTATTATCTATTTATTATTATCAGTAAAACTGCCTTTGAAGTTGGTGTGAATTCTGCCTCAAGAGTGGTGCAGTTCCCAAGGCAAAGGGCTTCTGACCTCCATTCTGGATGAATCTGTTATCCTTTTGTCCCTCTTTAGTGGTGGAGTGAGGTATTTACATGGACAATAGGAGTGAAAGCGGAAAATATCCTTCATAAAAACACTATTAGATTAGGTTTTCACAGTTTAAAAACAAGAAAAAAAAAGGCCGTAAGAATAAGATGACTAATCCAGCAGTAGCTCAGCCTCAAAATATTTCCGCTGTGCCTGGGAAGAGCCAAATTTAAGAAATTTGTTGGTAGGTGAGGCTGGTACCATGCATAACCATTCTTATACTTGTTATATTCATGTCTCAAACAAGAGAGTTTGTGCCCCTGCTAAGATATAGAGTGCAGGATATCTACTTTCTGCAAGCTCCAAAGCTAGGAGATGCTAGGGTGCTTTTTGTACTTCAGACTTGAGGGTTTGTAATGTAGACAGTATTAAAAATGCAGAAATATCTTTACCATCAGTAAATGGTACCTCCTTAGTAGTTAGATGCATGTGTTTTACCAGTGAAATGCAAAATATTTTATTTACAACTGAAAATAAAACTGTGCAAATACTGTATTTCAAACTGAAATAACTGATCACTTTCAGTCTTTTTTCTGTCCTTATAGGATGCCATCAGACCTATAATTATACAAGTGTAAACTGAGTAGCTGAAATAGCTGTCTTTTCACCCAACCATTCTTGCTCATAGAAATAAAGACCAACACAGTATGTTACAGTGCTTTTTCAGATCACTAGACTAACCTAATCTAATTTAGGCTGGCAACCTTTAATTTTAACTAGGTCAATTCTCCGTATGAAATCACAGAGAAAACCATCCTGACAATTCAAAATTATAAAGTATTGGAAACAATAAAAGCCTGAAATTGCATGTGGAAGAACAGAAGTGTACAGATGAAGGTAGCCACAGTGGAAAATACTGTGTGAAGCTGCCACAGGAAAAAGAAATTCGCTTTAGAAAAATGTCATTTACTTGCACTGGGTGAGCTCCAACAAGCTATTGAAGTCAGCAGGGGATCTTTTTCTTGGTTTCAGTGGCTTTGGCTCGTAGCCATTGTTTCTCATAGTTCAGAGAATCAATTTGATTCCTGGACTGTTGAGACTGAATTGAACAAATAATACTTATTCTGATAATGTGGAACCCTGCTTCACTAATTCAAGTATAGTTTGCTCCTCAAACTGAGTGACTGTGAATGCCACCTTTACTGCTGGTGTCACTTAGCTTTACTGAATCACGACCCCAAGAACTACTTGTGCCCATGTGCAGCCTACACATCTCAGAGGCACAGTACCTAGAAGGGTAAGATACTGGCAGATGCTGCTTTCAAAGACCTTCAAGAGCTACTGCACACTTTAATATTCCTAACTTACAGATTTTAATTAAATCAAATGTCAGTGGAATCATATTATTTTCCACTGGTTAGATTTTAATGGAGTTTTTAACTGATCCTTCACTATAATGAAATAATTAGGTAACACAAGGATATTTGCGCTTTGTGTGCTTTCATCTTCTGCTAAGGAGGAAAAATATCAAGCAGCTTTCTTAGTCTTGGGATAAATGAATCGGAATTCTCCCTGTTTGATTTTATTGATACCAGATGACAGCTCTCCCCGATGAGCATGTCTTACTTGCATTTGTGTCACTCTACTATTCTCCTTCACCCTCTCTTACTGCTAAATCACATGGAGTCTATTTTGCTTCTGGCTGAAGCAGCCAAGTTAGCACCATCAAGACTGATGGTTCTTGTCTGGCTGCTTGAGTAATGTAGACTTTGGAAAGATTACTCTTCTCAGTTACAAAGAATGAAATATTAAAGCCTTCGCTTGCAGGCAGTCAACAAAAATAAACAAGCTCAAGCAGCTTTGAGAATTAGGAGAGTAGGTCTCGATTGAAAAAAAAAATCTATTTACAGAGAGTGGGCCTGTAATGCTGAAATGAAAGGATGGGTCAGGAAGGAGAAGGCAGTAGGGTGCCTGGTAGTATAATTAAAGAGTCTCTGTCCTTAGTTTGGTCTGTCATGCTTCTTTTTCCAGTGATTATTCTATATGCACTAGAGGAATTATGAAAGTGTTTTAGCAAGGCAGGCAATAAAGATGATGCTAAGAGAAAATCCTTGGTCCCTCTTACACCCTCTTCTACCCAACCCACAGTAGATGCTTGCTCCTATTTCCTCCTCTCAGAGAGAATGCACCCTGCTCTCAGTAGAGGAGAATTTGTCACACTGGCTCAGAGGTGTGCAAAATATCTAACAACATTAGTGACCAAACAGCCTAAATAGTGCCCAAATGAAGGGGAGCACACAGAGAGGGCATTAAATCCTTTCAGAACCTGAAGCTGCCTAAAAAAGTGGCAGTTTGGGTCTGAATCTACAGCCAATATAAATACTAATTTGCATGGGTGACATGGGTATAAATAGTTCAAAGAGCTGTTGAACTGAGCTTGCTCTTGAAGCATTTTAAGTGTTTGGGTACTCTGTTCTACATCTGAATTAGAAACTAAGGCTATAACTATACCACACTGACTGTGATTGCTTCCCAGTTTCTGGCTCTAGTTTGAGTATCTCAGCTGCCTTGGGATAGACCTGGCTTTTCCAATGTGTGCTGCCAGAAAGAAGTTTTCATGGGCTTGACAATTATGGAGGGAAATACAAGAATCAAAAGTGAAATTGCAGTTGAAAGCAGACATTTTTAAAAATAGGCATAAATTACTATATGCTCCAATTTCACTTGAGTGAAAAATTAAAATCAAGACACTAAATAGACTATCAAATAATCAACAATATGCCTGTAGTTGGGACAAAACTTTATAGAATATCCTATAAAATGAATGACTTGTATTTATTGATATTTGCTGGACACCTTCATTCTTGCTCCTTGCTGTGAGAATCCTTATAAAGGAGCTTATGCTCTGTCTTTTAAAGTCCATTATCTTGGCCTTGCTTGTAGGAAAACTAGCCATGGGGGATGGCATGGAGGATTAATGTGGGTTGGTTATGGGATGGTAATGGGGGTGGCACGGTGGGGTGGTCATGATGTAGAGTATCATAGAGACTAGGGTAGGTTAGAGTAGAGGGTAGGGTAGGTCAAGGTAGAGTATGGAGAGTTGGAGAGTAGGGTGGTGTAGAGGGTGTAGGATAGGTTAGGATATGGCAGAGTGAGGGTGGAGGGCAAGGTAGAGGATGGAGGGTAGGGTAGAAGGTGAGGTGTAAGGTAGTGTGGAAGGGAGGGTGGAGGTAGGGGATAGGTTAAGTAGGGTAGATTTAGGTTAGGGTAATGTTAGAGTAATGTTAGTGTAGGTTTAGGTTGGGGTGGGGTAGGTAGGGTTATGGTAGATTAGGTTTAGGATAGCATTAGGGTAGGTAGATTTTAGGGTAGGGTAGGTAGGATTAGAGCAGGTAGGGTTAGGGAGGATTAGGATAGGGCATGCAAGGTGCCAAAAGTCTTTTGAAAGAGTGGAAGGCACCTTCTGGTGAGTGTTGCAGTCCTCTAACCTTACACAGAAAGAGACTTTTCCTTTATGCTTTTTTTTGGTACCATATTTTTTTTATACAGATATTCAACATGCTGTGGAGAATCCTGCATGGATGTTGATATCTCCTAGATATTAACATGGTTCTGGTTGTTGTTAGTGTTGCTGTTGGATGATGACAGTTGCCCAACTGGCGATATATATATTAATTTTTATTTATATTTGTATTCATATTCCTAGAGTGGAGTACTCATTTCTGTGAATTAGAGGAACATCTTAGCAGTTTGGTGAAATTTTACATCATGATGTAAAACTACTCTTGGCCTTAGCAGAAGCAACTGTGTCTCAAATTAATATCATCACCGGAAAGGTAAGTTGGCATAATTCCAAGATATTTAGAGATCCTGTTTTCACTTTACTAATATTTTTTTCCTGCTCAGTTCAGACTGAAACACTATAGAAATCGCCTTAAAACATTCAGTGTTTCTACTAATATTCCAGGAAAACAAAACACTTTTGCCAAACATGCTGCAAAGTGTTTCTGTTCCGTTTCAGGGCCTTATGGAATTTTCTTACATTCTACTCTATTAAATCCATACCAAAGGTACACAAGAGCACTTATGTGAAACATCAAAAATCTTTGCTAAAATGAAAAATATCAAATGAAGACTAAAGTAGTAGTAAAGCCTGCTGACTAGCTAAGAGTTTGATAGTCTTATCTTGGCAAGATTATCAAAAGAATAAATAGAGCATACTTGCTCATCTGACTTTTCCTAGGCTAATTTGTTGTACAAAAAACAGAGCAAAACAGAAACTCACAATTAGTGTAAATCACTACAGAAATTATCTGAGAAGCAGAGAAAGCAAAATCCCTCAACAGTCATAGAATAAAGGGTGATCAGAGCTACAGCTACTTGCTTTTACCATCTATCTAAGTTATTACAGGTTGAGAGCCCTTCACTTACATGCCTGAAACCTTAACATTCTTCTAGCTGTAGCAAGAACACAAATAAAAGCTACCTCTCCCAACAGCAGTGTTTGGGCGTTTGTGTGCATATTGCTGTGGCCGTGACTATGCAATTTCCATACTATCCTTAATCCAGTTAAGTTAAGGCTGCTGCCAAGACAAGTGATGGTCTTCTGCCCATCCTGGTTACGAAGGTGCTTGGGTGACCCCTCACAAGCCATTTTGTTACTCGCCCCCAACAACAGTCCTGTCTCAGTGAAGGACACAAGGTCTTCAGGGAACAGATGTAGACATCGCACCACTGCACCGCAGGGAAAAGTGCTCCCTGCCTACCAGTCATATACACTATGTGCTGCACTTTGTAAATCTTCTTCTCTAATGAAGAAACAAAGATATTAGAAAAGTGATAGTTCTACAGTCTCAATACACATGAAAAACAGTGCTGTGTCTTCTTGCCTGAATGTGTTTAGCCACTCAGGATGCAGGGTCAAACAGGAATCCCTGTAGGAAAAGATTTCTACGTGACACCAAGCAGATGCATTCTCAGTATAATTTGGTCTCATTACAGTGCTGTACACAATGTCCTGTCTTCCTGAGCAAAGTAGAAGCAAAGAAATTGCCTACTGTAGTTGGCTCAAAGACAATCTACTATCCTCCCCAAAACACTGAACCCAACAAACTTGCTCTGCTTCCTTTCAAGGTCATGCCGCCTTCTCAAGCCTTCTTCAGGCTTTCTGCTCCAACGTACTCTCTGATTCTGGATTGCCCTCCACCAGAGGAGGTTTAGTCCTAGCCTGCACTTAGTCTACTACCCATATTTTCCCAGCCTGTGATGTTTTTATAGCATAAAGGGCCTTAACTCTCACTTTTGTTTAGCTTGAAGTCTGCAATTGTATGTGGATCTGAGATGTCCCTCCACTACCCTCCATATAACATGCCACATTAACCCTAAAGGAGGTTAATGAGTTGCTTATAGTTGCAGTCCTCATACTTTTAAACATCAACACACCCACTGGCAGGCCTCACATGTGTCCATGGACTATTGCCACCTAAGTGAAGAAGCTTTCAACACAACTCATTTTAGAGTTTAACATGGCTTCATGCACCAACCAGAAGTCATTTACCTTCATTCATAGGCCACAGTTTATGCTTGGCCTACATCCGTTAATCTACAGGAAGTCTCCTGAGTTTTTTGCTATTTCAACTCTCATTCTCTCCATATATTAACCAAAAGCCATCTTTCCATTCATCAGGTTCTGTTACAAAGCTACAGGAAAATTAATAAGTAAAAAACACTGTGTTACTCAGTGTTTGCCTATTAGGAAAAACATTTCAAATATAAAATAACTTCCAAATCAAATATCCTTGGAACTCTTTCTAATTTAAGCTGCCATCATGGCATTATCTGTTTTTACAAGCAGGAAGCTGAAACATTGTTCTGTCTTCCTATCTTCATGTCTTGCATCAAGACAATCTGTAAGTACTGCTTTTATCTTTCCCCATGGGGTTTGGTGTATAAATGGGAACAGTCTCAATAGGTTTTCTCACACTCTGTTAAACTCTGGGTTCCCCTTTTGTAAACTGTCACAGTGGTTTTACAATATAGGTAAAGCTTCTATGATAAGATCTGACCCCTGTGAGTATCTAGGGATTTGGCCCAATTTACACAGCTTTGCATTTTTTCTGAAGGTGGAAGTTCCCTCTTTACTAATTGTGAAATAGACAACTTTTATAGCAACAGCTCTCATGTCCCCACCTTTTTTTTTTTTTTTTTTTTTTAAAGAGCACCTTTACTCCTTTCACTATTTATTTATATATATATTTACTCCTATTCCTGGTTCTACCATGTGCTAGGACAATAGCTGGAGACAACAAGAAGCTTGAGAAAGGCATGTAAGAATATTTGTTCTGCAATCATCTAAGCCAGTGCCCTCTCTCAAGCATTAGTTATAAATAGAGGCTAGAGAAGCATATAGCTAACATCTACAGTACTACTTCCTAGTGCATCACCCTTAGTGCAATTGGTACCAGCTAATAATGTCAGCATAGACAGAACTTCCAGAGGAGGAGGTTTGTGAAGCAAGCTTAACTTATTGTGTCCTTACCATGATCTAATGTTGACTCTGATCAGGAGTATTTTGGTTCTGCTGTGGAGATGCTGGCGATATCTCTCTAACTTCCAGAATTGAGTCTCACATTGCTCTAAGATGAGTGTTGCATCAGCCAAAGGTTTTTCCAAGCCTCTTCTGAGTGTGGACCTTGGACCTTACAGGGAGAGACAAACTTGTCTGATTGCTGGAAGGGAAAACAGATCCATGTGAAAGACCAAAGAAATGATGGAACAGAAGATGGCAGGGAGAAATGGAAAAACATGCAGAAGCTTATTAGGAGATAGAGATGAATGAATTATCAAGCAGGAGGAGGCCATGATCCAGGAAGCCAGCTGCAGCCCTGTAAGCACAGTTTGAATGTATTCATGCAGTCTCAGAAGAAAGCATCATAAACATGTAGCAGTGAGACTGTTATAGCAGAGAGCAATATGAAGTGACAAGATGTCTCATTGTGTTTATTTCTAGTCTGACCATCAATTATTATCAACTTCTCATCTTTCATTTTTTTTTATTATCGATCTCACATTTATCCAAGCAATGCTGTAAGAGGAAGGGCACAGATAGCTAGAGACATTTTCAAAATCGGATTTTTTGATACTTTCTTTTGGGCTAGTGAAGAAATAGGCATGTATATGCAGAATCTTCTGATAAAAATCCGAAACCTGAACTGCATGAGGCCTCGGTAGAAAAAACAGAGACTAAAGAAAATGATTTTTTATTGCATGTATGTAGAATAGCATCAAGAACAGTCAGTGAAATCTCTTACATGGTACATCTACTTACACAAAAAGAGGAAACCTTTATGTGGACAACTGGATGCAATTTCCCATGTGGTATGAAAGCCAGAGTTCGAAAGTCTCAAAAGGCTTGAGCTCTGCAAGATTAATTTTCTTAATTATCCCACAAGTTAGTCCTTAAGCAGTAACTGTCCGTCATCTCTGGGTAATTCTCTAGAGGCATGCAGGACACAGGAGCAAAGGAGAAAGGAGCACAACACTTTTCTATTCAATTAATTTACAAATCTAGGAGTTTCACAGCTCCTAGAGCTAGCAAAATTCTAACTGATTTTGTTAGCCGCCTCAGCCTAATCAAATCTCCACTTGCTGTTTCTCTATTCCATTCTACATGTTGTTTGAAGGACTTCTATCTAAGTGTTTGAGATGTTTATCCCAGAATTGTTTTGTATTTCAAATAACCCTCCTGGCTGTGATTAATTTTATCACAGTATTAGGATGCAACTTAATTGCTTCTCTTTTTCCAGCTGCCAGCTTTCTGGATTAAACTGAACTTTATGATTTTTTTCAGCTGCTCCAAAACACTGAAACAGAGGAGACTCCCTCTTTTCCACCCCTCTGGCAGAGCCCTGTGCTTACAGCATGCACAGTGGTGGAGGTCCCATCCTCCTTGCTTTAGCAGTTTTCTCTTGCCAATGCAATTGCCGTGATGAATACCACAGGCTCCCAAAACCAGACCTGTCAAGATGCTCACACCAAGTCTCATGGTCCATGACCACCTAGGTTTGCCTCTGAGCCTAGACTGAAATCCCTTGGTCATCTCCTGGCCTAAGAGCAGCCAGTTGGCCTGATCCATGGTGTGCCACAATATAGCATGGTCATCTGGCCAAACGCCCCAAAATTCTCATTGGACAGCAAACTGATTTAAATGCATTTATAAACTGGGCCAATATGAGATTTCCTGTGTAGTCCTGGTTCACATGAGGGTATGTGAGGAAGACCAGGCTGCTTGTTCCCTCTCTCATTGCAAGTGGCTCAGTTCTCTCCAGTCAGAAACTGAAGCTGCTCAAAAGTACAAGGAAGTGACCAGCGCTTCATATCACTGAACAGATGCAAATAAACAAATATTTTCGAAGAATGAAAAGGAAGAGCCATTCATTTTCTAATGCCTAATGACACTAACATTGACTATAAATGAATATAAATTTCAATTCTAAATTGAAAGTGTTCTTTCTCTTTTGAGCAGCACATTTTAGCTATTAGATAAAGAAAAAAAAATACAAGTTCTAGAAGGAGTGAGATCTGATAGAAAACAAAAGGCCAAATCCAAAGAGCCCTGTCCATACAGGGTTAAAGAACTAACAACACAATTTGTCTTTTCTTTGATCAAAGTTTAATCAAACAGTAACCATGGGGATGAGAAGATGTAAAGGCAGAAAAATCAAACACCATGCATAATATCTTTTAACAGAGGTTCAGCCACCATTAAAATAAATAGACAATCACTGTTTCTAGGTTTCTTGATCCAAACAGATAAAAACATGAGATTTTTATCTGCATTGCAAAAGTAACAAGAACACTTGAACACGTGATGTTCTGCAGAAAGGATTATCTTCAACTAATTGCAGTGTTTTCCTGAAAGAGAGAGAGGAAGTTTATTTTTAACTTCATGTCCACCCTCTGTCAAAAACAAAGGCCATCACCTACCGCAATCATCTACTAAGGGCAGAGGCTTGAGTTGCATTAAGGTCCAAATTCTGTAGCCCTCAAACAAAAAAAAATAAAATAACGCTTTCCTTTATATGGGTCCTGTCCTGTCAAGATCATCAGTGGGTCCTGCCTAATGACTTATTATAGTCACTAATGTGATAAACCAGGAGGAATGACTTGTGCTTAGAGGAGGCTGGGAGATTTTGCTTTTGCCCTCTGCTGCAGCCCACAGTCTCTTGTTTCCCTGCGCTGCGCCTGAGGAGGGAGCATGGAAATGTGCCGCCACGCAGCTCCGTCTCATCAGCGGCCGCAGCCTGACAGCAATTGAGAACCTCGCTTCTCGAGGAGGAAAAAGGGACTGAATCCGCCAATTTAGCTTAATTGCATGAGCCGTCCGGTGCCAGGGCGAGCTGCCCTTGCTCCTGTCTCTCCTGCAGATGCCGAGGCCCCTGCAGAGAAGCCGTCCGGGGCTTTGCCGAGAGCTGACAGTGAGGGCTGCTACGTATCATGCTCCACCAGCCTCTTGACTGTTATTCAGCTATTTATTAACTGATGCCAGCAGATAATTCCAGTGTGCTCTGGCCTCATTACGAGGGGGCAGGCTCTCAATTCAGTAATCTCCCGGGATAAAAGACAACAGGAGAAGAAGAGGAGAAAGCCATTTAGGCACTTCAGGCACTGCCCTGAGGCTTCAAAAGTCATTGCCCAGCTGCCACAACAGGCATCCATGCACAGATGGGTAGCCAGCCCGTGCCTCAGCTCCTCGTATCAAATGCAATGTCATACATGCTATTTTCAGTCTGCTCCCCTGGGTCAGGCACTGTCGCTTGTGTGTGCTTGGCCACCATGTGGTTTGCTGTTGGTCTGATTTAGCACAACCGTGGTACCAATCATTAGAAAAAGATGGGATTATTATTAAAGTCAGGCTTCCTCTCATTTTTGCCTTTCTTTTCTTCCACGTGCACACCATATAAGCCTTGAGCCTAGCTTGACATGGCATTTGCTGCTGATCTTCTCTCAAGTAACCATCTTCTCCAAGCACAGAAATCAGGGGAGCTGGGCTGGGGCATGCCATAAGCATGAGCCTGCTTTCTGGCTCCTGCAATCCCCATAAAATTTAACTCCTCATTTTTCTGTGGATATTACTTTCCAGTACCATTTCCTGGTCCCCTCTGGCAGCTTATGAAAGGTTGTAGACTCTTCTATTAATGTTAAGGCTATTCTGTAACTGTCCTTTGGTTTTGTCTGCAGGCAATTATTAAGCCACTTCTTTCTTATCTCTCCTTTTCACCACTATTAAATATGTCAGCCATAACAATATCTGCTCTGCCATACATGTTTATTGCTTCTTTCCTTCCTTTCAGTAAGGTGTCAGCACCATGTACACTGTGAAGAAAAGAGTAAGGGAGTTCTAGAGGTTTTTTTGTTTGTTTGTTTTTAAACTATTTGTGCCATTTTCACCTTGAGTGCTTTGCTAAGTCTAGTTGTGCTAAATCAAACACTCAAACCTTTTAACACTGCCTCAGCATCTCCCTGCTGGGGTTCTCCCTGGCGCTGCTCTGTATGCAAACACACCACTCACCATGCGCTACAACAGCAAGACTCCCTATCGCTTTCGCATAATGCCGGGACAGAGCTACTACAAAATATGCTGTCATTCCACAGGAGGCCAATTTAAATAGCTCTTGCCATATTAATATCGGCCGTAGTTCAAAGGTAGTGTGTAGACTGCTACACTCCAAATACAATCCAAAAGGAGCTGTTCCGGCACCGCGTAACTGATGTTACTCCAAATAGCTACATGGGAGAGGTTGCAGTTGCTGCATGTAAAAATACGCAACAACCACCACTCAGTACAGTTGCTTACTCTTCCCTGCAACATCAGAGTATTTCTTCAAAAATGTTCTTTTTCTTTTCTTTCCACCCCCCCTTTATATTTTTCTGTAGTGATGCAGAGTTCAGCACTTCCTCCTTGGTTTTGCAGGTACCTCACTGATATTTTCTTTCCCCCTCTACTCCTGTACCATAAAGTAGCAGGCTGCAACATTTATCCTAGAAGTTATAAATCCATTATTCTCAGATTTACAGCAAATGCAGTGACTATCCCGTAGGGTAATTGCTCATACTGAAATAGCCCTTCATGTACACTCATTGTTAGAAATATTTTCAGCTCTAATTCCACCACAAAGACACATGAAGGAAAACTGGTCTGGGGAGTTCTGCCCAGCCTCCAAGCTTTGCAAATAAGCATATCTAAGGACTAGATATTGATTCATTTCAGCTGGGATTTACAGTGACTTCATTGTACCCACCAGAAACTTAAGCTACCACCACTTTCCAGAATACCTGCAATCAACTTTCTCATAAACTGCAGGAATGAAGATCTGCTCTGTGTTCCCAGCTTATGCAGGTGCTTTTTGCCAAACTTTTACAGCACACAGACCAAGACTTAAAGAGCCTAGAAGCAACCTCATTAGTCTATGACTAGACTAAATACAGCTTAGCATTTTTCCTTTAAATATGCCTTGTGTCTGACACATTTGCAGTTAATTACCTAATTACTTCTTTGGAGTTAATTGTCTAATTACTACCGCCTCTAAATACCTTTGGACAAGTTGCACTGCTGGCATGGCTGCTTCAGATGCTGCTGTAGTTTAGCTGAAGTGTGCTGCTTTTTCCTCAAGCTTGGCCTAGGGCATCTTTTCTTTCTTTCCATTGTCTCCTGGACCCTTGAAAGTCAGGGACGTTGCTGCTCCTACAGCTGCCTCTGTTTTTAATACTGTATTGTGAGTCT
Source organism: Nothocercus julius (assembly GCA_013398735.1). Lineage (NCBI taxonomy): Eukaryota > Metazoa > Chordata > Aves > Tinamiformes > Tinamidae > Nothocercus > Nothocercus julius. Next base: position 23,688 of record VZSV01000076.1, on the reverse strand, counting down.
TTGCATTAATAACATAAAGACCTATCATACCTTCTTATACATGTGTGGTCTAAGGAAGCAAGGCAGTACATTTTTAATAGAGATTTTTTTTTTCTTTTCCCCCCCAAGCCTGCCTCTCTCTCAAGCATCACTCTTCTTCACCTGTTTTTCTGGATCCTGTTTTTCTGGATCCTGGTCCTGTCCTTCTGGTCCATATTCTCCTTCCCCCCACCCCCCACCTTTTTTTGGCCTCTTTTTTCTTCTCCCCCTGCCACCCACCCCCCAAAAATCACCTTGTTTTACTCATTAAAATAAAGTCGAGTAAAAACCCTCAGATGCTGTACTAAAAGCATAGGACATGCCAGGAAAAACTTCATGATGCAGTTTCTCACATTGGGCTTCATCACTGTCTATCATGTATCCATCAATAGATTTGCTTGTGAACAGAGTTCTCCAGGAAAAAGAGCAGGAATCTGAAATAGTTACAACCGTGACTTAAAGATACAGTTTTGTGTCCAGCAGGAGGGCTCTGCTGAGCCCACAGCCTGGCATGACATTCTTGTTCTGTCAGAAAAAAAGGCATCATGTCCTTATTAAAACGGAGATAAAATCAGAGATATCATTCTGGTTTTATCAGAAAATAAAATCTTCCCTAAAGAATTTGAGAGCAGGACACACCAACATAATCTTTGGCAATGGCAAATAGTATGTGTTTGCTTTTCTAGGTGCTTAGCAGTTTCCTGCTGGCTGTTGCTTACGCTCATTGCCATGAAGACACGTGGATGGCCACGTCCAGCCTCTGGCTCTGCTGTCATTAGGAAATGGGGGAAAAAAAAAGCTGGAGGACCCAGGATTAGGCAAAAGGGTAGTACAAAAATTCTTTTAGGGGAAATGACCATGTTGTTGAAGGCGGTATGTGATAGAGGATGGAGGATGAACTTTTCAGAAGGTGTTTGGCACTAGCCATCCTCTGCCCCCTTGCTGCAGTAACCCGGCTTTTACCTTCAGCAGGACAGATGCCAGTCAATCCCAAATATTTAAAAGATCCCTTCCGTAGGATCTCCGGCTACACTGTTAATACAGAATGTTGTATCATGTCCCTGGAGTCATAGATTCTCTATCTTCTGATAAATAACTGCACAAACAGTGACACAAAGTTCTACATTTATTGTGTTAGTCGTTTCTGAGTCCATCACCTCCCTTTATATACAAAAAAGAATTTCCTTTAGCCACCAACATAGAGAACTCAGCGTGTGATACAAAAGGAGATTGACACTTTTTAATTCTCTTGCTGACAGTAATAAAAATTTAGCAGATCATATTCTGATGTTAATTAGGCATCCTGTTCTAAGTTGCCTCTAAGAGCAGAATCTTACACGACTTTTGCAATTAAAGAAAAATTACAGTTAAGTTGACAGCTTGTGTTAAAACATGCAGAGGAGAAGGAAAAATCTTTGTTAGATTCCAGACTACTGGGAAAAGTCTCTATTTTTAAAGAATTGATCCAAAATGTTTGAGTGGTTAAGATGTGGATTTATGCTTTGGTCCCACCTTTATTTACAATCTCTGGAAGTATCTAAAAGGTTTAAAAATAATTTTAATGATGTTATGTAGTGCTAATATCAGCAAGGAAGAGCCTGGAATGATTTTAAAAGGGCGTGGTGCAACCAACTGTTACATAATAAAAAACGTCTTTGGAGAACATGGAAAACATCCCCAGCACAGTAGCGCAGCATAGTTCATCTCTCCGTCATGGTCTTGGAATAGTACTTTCCCTGTGGCTTGAGTAGCTTGTCACTTCTGCTTCTGTCTGCATGCCTGAAATGGGAGCACTAAGTGAAATGCGATTACATTTTTTTATTTTATAAAATAGAGATGGGGAACAGGGACCTTGGTGAAAGCTGTTCTGGAGTTCAGGAGTCACAGCAGGAAAAAAAGAAGGTAGCTGCAAAGTCTGGAGAGGCAAAAAGAGGGCAGGAGCCAAAGAAAATGGGTTGGGCGGAAAAGGGAGCAGAGTGGAGGGAAAATATCCTGTGAAAGCAAACATTTATTTTCAACATATAAGTATATTCAATTTACAAATAGGACTCAGGTGTAGGAGTGGGACAGAATAGTGGCTGTGTAGTAGCTGGGTAGAGTATGTGTGAGACTGAAAATAAGGTCAGGTCCCACTGCAATAAGCATCCTGAACGTGTCATCTGTGCTGAAATTAATGTGGGCAACACAGGGCAACAGAGTCATGGGGAGAGAACATGTTAGCGCAAGTCATTGCGGCTTCCCTTGCCATGGTGGCTTATAAGAATGGTGTAAGTAAACACCAAGAGGAAATAATTAAAGTTCCTCAATTTGGAAGTCTCAGTACTTTACCAATACTTCTACAGATGTCAATCAATGAACTAAAATATTACCTAGAATTATTTTTCTAGCCTGAGGAGGAAACTCAAATTCAGAATTATACGTAAGACCTCCAGGAGGAGAGTGTTTAGGTTAAAGGCTTTCTCATTCACAAATATATAAAAATATATTTATTACTGTGAGGAAGGGAAAAAAAAAGAAGTCTGAAAATAACATTCACAGTACTTCCTGAAAGATCATCAGTAGGACAAGTGGATTTGGAGTAGATATTCTGAAATGCTGAAATGCCACTTGCACTTGTGACCTGAATTTTCAGAGTTTAGCTGTCCTAAACTTATCTTCAAGGATTTTCAGTGACTGTCTAGTGTGTGAAGAGATAACAGAGGAGGTACTTAGACCATTTGCTGTGTGTCCCTTATTCAAGTTAAGAGAAGCAGTGGCTACTCCACATTTTTTCAAATCTCAGTGGAAAATAAACTCAGCAATCAATTTGTTTGCAAACATAGTAATTCCTCATGACTCAAAACACAATACACCCAAAATGCTTTCTTAATTCCCTAAGATACTACATTTGGGCTTAGGTCCTCAAGATACTACTACATCTATTTCTCCTTTTTCCTTTACCATCTTCGGAGTGCTTTGTTCCTGGGGAACATGAAGAATTCAGTTGGCAACCTGGCACAATAGATAATCCCACAGTTTATCTATTATATATGTGGCTTGGAATTAACTTGCCTAGGAGAAAGGTTTTAGCAAGGACATGTTTTGCCATGGGGTTTTGATGCCTGACAGAAACCAGACCAAACACAGTGATTTTCCTTTGGCAAAACATCTAAATCGCCCACTTCTCCAAGCACTAGGAAACCTGAGCATCTTTGCCCTCATCTCGTCTCCCATACCCTGCCGTCCCACACGAGAAGCAACCACAGAGTTCGAGTAAGGGAAACTGGTATAGCAACTGGAGAATTAATCCTTTTTCTTACAGCTTTAAGAAAAACTAATGGATTTCTGAAGCATGCAAATGGATGATCTCTACAGGCACAGTCTCTCTGTGTACCTGCTACTCAGCAACAGATCCATCCACCATGAACTTCCTCTCAGGTGGCATCTGAAGAGGATTGCAGAGATTGATCCTCAGCGTTCCTGGGGTCTCCTTGGGATAGTTTATGAAAGTGGAAAGTGCTGTCATTTTCTAGAATTGTTCTCTGCTTCAGCCAAACCCTATTGGAGGCCGCAATCTTCTGTCGCAGCCACTTAACACTGAGTTACTTTTCTGGCTTCAAAGGAGCTCTCTTGCTATCAGTAGCAAGAGCAGATCATGCCAGGCTCCCTTCCCCATAAGTTTAACCAGATATTGGATGGACATAGCAGTCAGTCAGTCTGCCTGTCCACTGAGTCCTTAATTTTCTCACTGAAGCTGGTCTTAGTACTAAAACATTATAGTGCTCGTATATCATCACAGTCATTTTCTTCTGCTCTTGATACCTGCAGCTATAAAAAGGAACCAGCTGCTCCATCTGTGGCCACAGTGTTGATAGCTGCACGGTGTCTGAAACAATCAGTTAATACAAAAGGAAGAAATGAGAGGGCAGCCGCTTACTCTTCCCCAACCTTAACCACCCCTGACCTGTATTCCCAGGAATATCACGACCAAGAAAAATAAATCCCAAACATGCTAATTCTCTGTATTCAAATAATATTAATAATAACAATAATAATGAGTAGGTTTATTTTGTCTCTTATTTTTGTTATTTCCAGCCAAAAGGTATTTTTTTTCTGAATCAACATCTTGCTCATGCTTTACAAATAACTTAAAGCTCTGATCTTCCTAATACTGACGTTTCACATCTGCTAAAAATCACTAGAGCAGCTTTAACCATGCACACAGTTTTTACTCGTTACATACACAAAAAAAATCTGAGCTAATGAGCATGCCATCCTAGCCATAATGAACGTAATGTAGTATTTACAGCTATTTGGGCTGTAAATAGCCAGTCTCGTTATTTTCAAAATTTCAGGAAAGTGACAACAATCTAGGAACAGTCCAAAAACCAGGCTGCTGCTGAAAACGCCTAAGCAGACGTGTCACTTTTTGTGTGAAGCCCTCAGGCACATGTGGCATCACGCCAAGAGCTGAGACATGGCGGTGGTTTGTGGCTTCCTTGACTTAGCCCTGTTGGGCAGGAGACCACAGCCTTCAGACAAACATTGAGGTCTGCTGGTTATCTGGAAGCAATGGTCCCCATCCAATTCTTTTTTGTGTTTTTATCACCAAATGTCTATGCAGGTCACTCCTGCTCATCTCCAGGTAGGCAACCTCCTGCGAGTCCCTTGTCTTCTCCTGCCTCTTTTATGATGGAGGAAGCATCTCCTCTCGCTGTGTGTTGGTGCATATGTTGGAGCATTCCCAGCTTCTTGCTGAACCACATTTTCTGGCATCGGGTAGTGCTTTTCAGTGCTAAGTTGATGAAGGAAATAAGATTCGTGCTTGTGCTAAGTTGATGAAGGAAATAAGATTCGTGCTTGCCTGTAGGCCAGCTGCTGCTCAGCCATTCCTGACAATCCTAATACCTTGAGAAGCCTTTGACCCGTTTCACTCTCATTTGAAAAGAGGGAATAATTTCAGCACTATCTGGATGCCTACAAATTTTGTGGAAAATTAGGCAGCTAAGGAGAGGAGAGAGCAACACTGCAGATTACCATCTCTCATATGGCAGGCATTTTATAATTGACTTTCCACAGGGAAAAGAGAGTAAGGGGACAAAAGACATGAAGATGGAGCAAACCAGGCTTCATTAACTATGATGCTCATAGAGCAGGTTGCATTTGACTCTGGAAAATTACCAGGCTAATAATGGCATATCCAACTCAGCATAAAATCTTGGGCAAAGACAACGGAGCTTTGAGGCTATTCAGTCGCACATCATTCTATGCACGAAATCCCTCTCTGCAACAATTTTTTGGGGGATACTTTTATTTTGCTGCTTCACAAAAGCATCCTAAAGATAATTTAAGTCAGAAAATCAATTATGAAAGTGAGGAAGATAACTGTCTTCCAAAGAAGTTGAAAAAGCGAAGCACTGCACAATGCAGCTTAAATTAATCAGCTCATACTGACCAGAGAAGGCAGTATTTCCCCCGCCTCTGCCTTTTTTTTTCCTTTTTATTTCTCTGGTCTGAATACTTGCAGAATATGCCATAAAGCATATCCTAATTCTCATAGCTTTTGTCTTTTAAACCCCAACACTGTTTTAATGGTTTGTTTGATTTTAAACTCAATGAGAAGATTTAAGGAGGTCCTTAAAAGAGTACCATATTCTTCACTAGCATCCATTCATAACAAAAAGATAAAATAAAATCCTGGCCACGGGATGGCCATGCTGGTCTACCGGGTGCTCTTCAGCCTGATGCAGGACTCTCCGCCCCCTTGCCTACCATGCAGCAGAGCAAAGCCACCTACCATCAAGAGCAGCATTCATGCAGGAGCTGTGGTGCTCATATTGTTTGCAATGAATTTGCCTGTTGAATCTATATGGAGTCTGTCCAGATGCCCCGAAGGAAGAAATGTCATTTATATTCATACTCCCAAAAGGAGGAAAAAATTCTTGCCAAAGAATTGCAGGCTGCTGAGCATGGCAGAGTGCCAAGTTTTTGGACAAAATCAGGACTGCTGTGCACAGGCACAGGAAAGGTATTGTTCCTCTTTGGAAAGTCACTTGCTTTTACATGGATACTATTTGTCATCAATATCCTGATGTTTCAGGATGCTATTCTAGATTATCAGGAGATCTATCAGTGTCATGGTGGTCTTTTCCCAAACGCTCATGGTTGTAGCATAGTGACCCTGAGACACCTGAGGCAGAGCTAGACCAGGCCTTAAAAAGTTCCCTGGGCTGCAAATCTTCCTCTGGTTTCAGAGAGATCCCTTGGCATGTTTTTCAAAGATGAGCACACTAGATCTGTTCTTTTGGCCTAAATAATTTATGATTTGCATTATACGTGCCTTTTCCTTTTCCTAGTTATGTAATTTCCCTGAAGAACCTTGAATAACTGGAAGTAAGTCATATCCTTCTGATAGTCAAGTCATGAAGTCAAGTGTATTTCATTTAAAGCCAGTAAAAATTTACTGCAAAGATACACACCTTGCAATTGGGAAAGGTCAGGGTTGATTTACACTAGGAAATGGTGCAGATTGAGACAGATGGAACAAATATCCAGCTGTACAGCCTAGTGACCACCTAGCTTGCACTTAGGAAATTGTCCAAACACCTCACTCAGATGCGAGCTTAAATCTTGGGCTTGGACTGCTTCACAGAGGAACGCAGTGAGCAGGACACCAAGATCAGCCCTGCAACACCAGACATTTTCTGAGGTACACAAAGCCATTTATATGATTTCCTGACATTAAGACCTGTGTTCTTAATCAATGGGACATAGGGGAACAGATTAAATGTATGTGCCAGACAAGGGAAAATAGAGCATTTGTTTGATTTTACCATCCTATGTTAAATCCATTTTTCAGGGCCTGCTGCTCCTATCACTTTTAATTCTGCTTTCACTGCTTTGGAGGAGCACCAAAGGCAGCCCATATGCCAGAAGGAAGCCACATTAGTGTGCATATCTCTGAAGTGTGTAAGTTATCCTCAGAACCAAGCAACTATAATAGATGGGATTTGAGACCTGCTTACTCACGTCGTTTAATACACATGTGCAACCAACTTCATCTATCAATGCTTGGAAATGAATCCTAGAAAACAAATGAGCAGTAAGAGGAGAATTCAGTCGTGACTTGGCAATCAAAGTTTGTCATGCAAAGCCAGATGAAAGTCTTGCATTTCTCTGCTTGGTCATTTCCAGCATTGCCCTGAGCCAGTGAGACTAAAGAGTGAACGCAGTAGCTGCATGAAACACTGAGGAAAAGCCAAGGGGTTTCTGTTGGCCCCAGGGGAACACAGCGGTTTTCTCAAGGCACGCTCTCCCTTGCAGTGTGGTCAACAGCGTGTGGGAAAAGGGAGAGACCCAAAGCCCAGAAAACTTCTCCACAGAAATTTCTCACCTATGTAGCAGCTCCCCTTTAGTATATCCAGAGTCTCTCCCAGCTATATTTTCTGCACTAAGATTTTGCCTAAGTAGGCAAAGGAGGATGAAGAGTGCTTATGACGAGATACCAGGGCACTGCTTTTCTTCAGCACCTGGAGAATAAACTTGGGCGAGCTTGGCCTTGCAAAGCAAATTCTGCTTTGGCAAGGTGGTAGGCTGCTATTTCAAGAGTAGCAGTTTTTGGAATAAGTTTACCACATAAATGAGGTAGTAACATTTCAATCGCTAAAGTAAAATTACCCATGAGTTCAGCCTGAAAGCAGGAGCACCACAGCTTTCCTTTCAAGGAGGCATCAATACCTCCTTTGCCAGCAGATTGAGGAAGGGGATCCTGCCCCACTACTCTGGTGAGGCCACACCTGGAGTACTGGGGGCAGTTCTGGGCTCCCCAGGGCAGGAGGGACGCGGAGCTTCTAGAGAGGGTCCAACGTAGAGCAAGGAAGATGATTAAGGGACTGGAGCATCTATTTTATGAGGAAAGACTAAGTGAGCTGGACCTGTTTAGCCTGGAGAAGAGAAGACTGAGAGGGGAATCTGATCAATATGTATAAATACTTGAGGGGAGAATGTAAAGAAGATGGGGCCAAACTCTTCTTTGTGGTAGCTGGTGACAGGACGAGGGGTAATGGGTATAAATTGAAACACAGGAAATTTCATCTCCATATGAGGAGGAACTTCTTCACTGTGAGGATGACAGAGCCCTGGCACAGGCTGCCCAGAGAGGCTGTGGAGTCTCCTTCTCTGGAGACCTTCAAGACCCGCTTGGATGCGGTCCTGAGCCACCTGCTCTAGGTGACCCTGCGTGTGTAGGGAGGTTGGACTGGATGATCTCCAGAGGTCCCTTCTAACCTCAACCATTCTGTGACTGACATCCCCAGTCTTTTGTTATATCAACAGTACCTACTTTTAGACTGTGTGCCATCTTTTAATTCTACTGTTAGCATGCTTCTCTGTTACTAGAAGTCATTTCTAGTTCAGATCCATTTCAGCTTATCTCTGACTCTTTTCCTCTGGAACTGACTTCTCTGTGCCCTTACGTCCATTGTCTGCTTTCTTTATGTATATCAGTCTTCTGAAACTTTAGTAACATCCATTCATGTTTCTTCATAAACTGTCTCGCAAGCCCTATAATAATTCTCAGTATTTTAAAGTCTCCAAATCCTTTCTAAGGCTTCAAGGTCTGTGCTTCCTATACATTTCTTCAAGGTTCTTTCCAAGCCTTTAGCTTTACACAGGACCATGACTGGCAATACTGTAACATCATTTTCTTGCAAACAGCTCACCAGATTGCTGTGTGCAGTGGATACTCCAATCATGCTTGGCGTTACTCTAACCAAGTACTATTTCCTAACAAATTTATATCTCTTTGGACCTCTTTTTTTTTTTTTTTTTTCCCCCCCTCTGGAGTCTTGGACTCCTTAGGCTATCAAATCCTTTAGCTCTTTGCTCATTAACGCATCCCATCTGGGCACAGAGGATGTATAACTCAGTTGTGCTGATCCAAGACTTCCAGAGTAGCAATTGCAGAAGGTCAGCAGGTGAACATTGCAGGACTTGTGACCAAAGACTGGGTAAATCTCAGCAGAGTTACTTGTTTGATCACTAAATAAAACACCCGCTGCTGCACCCAGGAGGCTACCCAATACCTGCAATTTGAGCAAGTATTTGCAATATTTGCAATACATGCAAAGAGTGATGTCTTTGTGACCCTGGCATAGCTTCACTTCCAACAACTTCCTTGGGCAGCTTCTCCACAGCCTGCCTGCATCCCTTCCACTACATAAGGTGCCATATAATATATAGGAACTTGTTTTTCATATGTTGGCCTGGCACAGAATGCTCTATCTGCTATTTTTATTTTTCTTTACTTGGATGTCTTTTCACTCACATTCAGGACAGCTTTTGAGTCTTTTTCTGTGTCCTCTTGCTGAGACCTATTAATGTCTGCCAATAAGCTTTGCAGCTGGACTCTCACACTCTGCTTCTCTTCCCACCGGTCCCTTCTGTCTACAGAGGTCCCAAGCAGACATCCCTAAGCTCACATTCCTGCCCAGTCCTCCAAATCAATTCTTTTTCCTCCATTCTGGAACATTTCTCCTAGCAGCATGCCAGATTTCCTTCCTACTTCCAACACAGTCTCATCTACTGGTTACTTAAAAAAAAGCACACATCACTTCTGTCACCATTTCCATGCAAAAGTATATAAAGTCCTCGTGACAAAGCTGTCATAGCAACTTGAAGCTTGTCAGGTTTTCACGTTGTACATAATCTGCAAAACTGCACATTATTAAACATGTTCTGGCGCTCCCAATTACTTGCAAGTTATTCCCTTGCTGGATCCTACTGCTATATTCAGTCCACATTTGTCATCCCGAAGAAAACTTCCAGATTATGTTACCATCGCTTCGAGGCAGTGAGGAGGGAGGGAAGTGCTCTGTCATGCCTTGAGCGGAATTAGAGGAGATCAAAGTCTCTAATACTTTCCTGGCTCAGTCAATGTACGGAAAGCTGTGAGTGGACAGGCTGCTAGGGCAGTATGATTACCGCTGCATGCATCTCCCGAGCCTTGAAAACTCGATACAATGGCTGCTGTCACCCCTTTTGGAACATGCTCTGTGTTAACACTCACACTTAAGAGTTTTGGCAGTTAACCTCAAATAAATATACACTTATATATCTAGACATAAATTACATAATGCATCACATCCTGCTGAAACTCTAATAGGTGCTTAACAGCCCTACCCGCTTCGCTTGAAGCCTACAGACCTCTATCATGTAGCTTCTCAAATTCAGACATGCCCTATATATCTCTGCCAATGACATTTCATTCACTAAATTCATCTCCCATTGCATTTGGCTTGTGAACACCTCTTCCGAGTCTGGCTCAGCCTCAAGTCTGTGGCATATGGAGTATTTTTTTTTTTTTTTTTTTTTATTAAGCAGTAAGGATGAGGTGTGTGAAGACCATTTTATTTCCTTTCTGATCTTAATTTTACATGTAGTGACATACAACTATTTTTCCAACAGTTACCTGATTTTCCTCCCCATATGCTCCAGACTTCACTGAAAATACTTCATTCTACAGCAGAAATTCTTCAGCTTCTAAAGCAAGGAAAAAAAATCTCACTCTAAGAAAGAGTACAGAGACTACTAAGGCTTTTCTGTGGAGAATGCATTAATTGAATTCTAATTTTTAAATTATCAGTTTTTCAACTCCCAAGGAACTTCTGGATGGTATAGAAACTATACCAATGAATAAATAATTAATTTGCTCCCCATTCTCTGAATTGCTTAAGAGGCTTATTCTATATTTGATCCTACTTGAACACTCCGGGGTAAAATGCTTACAAAGTTTTTAAAAAAGCAGATTTGCCACTGGTTCTGGGGTAAATCAGGCTGAAGGACACCCACCGCCTTCCCAATGAAACTCATTCTCCACAAGATCCACCAGCATCCTGAGGTCCCTCTTCAATGTTACTTAAGATGGAGGATACCATTAGTGTTTTCTCCATTGTTTCCAAGATTTGTTTCCCTTTCAGCTATTTGTGGTGTCCACTGAAGTTGTTTCCCCACATTTTAGTGAATTCTGAATGCAAAAGTCTCCTCTCCCTCCCTACTGCTGCTGGATCGAGCAGGACAAGAGCAGCAGGAGCTCCAGCTCACTACCAAACTCTACGAAAAGGGAGAGTTATCTCCTGACGAACACCATTTCCCAGGAGGATGCCAGCAAACCACAGTGCCTTTGAGCTTGCTATCCTCCTGCTTTCTAGTAATTCTCAAACTGTCTGCTTGCCTCTGTGGTGTTTTGCTGCCTTCCTCCACTTTTTCTGTGAGGGCTTCAGAAATTGTGGCACACACCAGTCAGCTTTCAGATCCCTGTTTTTCTGTACAAGTGTATGAATTTTGCCTGCATCTTTTTCTTAACCTGGGTGTTTAACTTTCCATATCCTGTTTCAAGGCATGCTGCTTTGCTGTAGCAGTAGTTTATGTCTGTCAGACACAAAACAACTGCAGCCCTGCTCTATTCTCCACAGTATTCTATTTTGTTGTTGTTATTGTTTTAAAAGCTGATATTGGTTTTTTTAGCACTGTTAAAGCAAATCCCGCCACATCTGCCAGATATTGCCACATACTTTTCCTTTTCCTAGAACATTTAGCATCCAGAGCACTTACCTATTGCTCGGGGTAATTCTAATCCATGTTTGCAAGATCATTAACAGCCCCATCTGACAGACAGCCTGCAAAGAGCAGTGCATTTATCCCCTTGACACCAGCAACTTCACAACCTCCTTGAATTTCAGGACTTCTACAGCACTAACTGCAGATTCTACCTCAACACTGTCAGTCCCTACTATTTCTGGTCAGTGATGCTTACTTAGCATTGCACCCACTTTCCTTTCAGGAGGTATTTTTTGTATTTCCCAGCATGGGGAGTACACTCATTCAGTTGCCCAGCTGGCAGTTTTGCCTTTGCTTCTTCTGTTGGGATGCACCATTTCCTCTCACTTACTGCAGCTGCTTCCAGATTTATTGATCCTCGTACCCAAGCAGCCTCTTCTGTGAATTACCCAGTGACCTGTGAAGCCTCCCCAGTAAAGTATGTCCAGCTGCTTGCAAATGTAAAGAGCCACTAATATAATGCATCTGGGAAGTTGATTTTGTTTGGGAGAAGCATCTGTCTTGACTAAGTAGACAAATTGAGACTTCCAAGCCCTAGGCCTGCACTTTCTAAAAGCTTCAAGTATTTTGTGTATTTTCTTTGTCTTGAAACAGCCTTCTGGCCACATGGTAAAATTTGCATCCTGGCAACACACACTGAGTTAGTTACTAAACATTATATAAAGAGGTCTCCTTACATTAAACTTACAAATTGCCACAACACTTAAGAAAGGCTTGTGCATGAATATTGTCAACAGACTCCAAATTTTATGGGAGAACAAAGATAACAAGCAAAAAAGTCTCCAGCAACACAAGGCACAGGTATACCTGCTTAAGCTGTGACAGGTGTACGGAGAACTTGCTGTCTACATATGAAAGAAAACAAATCCACAATTAAGAAAAGAAAAAAGATTTCTGGTCTCACCCCAGTGATACCAGCCACAGGGACTACTTTTAAAGGGGAAAGTTGTTCTCTTCGGGAGTCTGTGTCTTCCCAGTGTCACCATCATGTTCCCCACTTTCTTCTAATCTCTCCCCAGCCACTTTTGCTGAAGCTCTGCCAAGCCAGGGTAGCAGTGCAGATGGAGGGATGTCTCCCTAGGGAAAAGAGCCTGCTCCCAAGCTGGAAACAGAGATAATCTTCAGATGTCCTGCCTTTTTTTTTTCCCACAAGCGGGAGGGGCATGCAGCCTGCCCCTTTCCCCTCCCTCTGGGAATATCGTTTTTGTGGTTTTCCTCGATCAGGAAATATGCATTAAGAAATAAATATTATCAGTTAAATCTTTGTCCCATCTGAATCTTTCTGCAAAAATGCAAACTGCCACTTCTGAGGGAGTGAAATCAGTAAGAATCTTGTATTTCAATTGAGAATATTTTAAATATTAATTCTAATATGATTTTATTTGGCTTGGTTCTGTTTTGTTTTGCATTTGGGTGTGTGTGTATATGCAGAAAGAAACCATCCCTGAGATTCAGGAAGGAATACAGCCTCACATGGGGGTCATTTTTCTTTTCCAAATAGCTTCTCCTCGAGGCCACCTGAGCACCCCAGCTACTGATTAGAGCAGTGTTAAAACAATATGCAAAGTGCTGCAATAAATCTCATCCTTTTTTTTCTCCTTCTTTCTTTTCATTTAGGCAATTTTCTTGTTTCCCCTGCCCCATTCTCAGGCAAATTGTGCTCACAAATGAACATCCCAAAGATCCTGGTGTGAGTCTCTTCTGTAAAAATAGATGTTCCTCTCTCATAAAAAAAAAAAATTACAGTGGAGGCTTCTCTTTTTACCCAACTCAAACTCACAAGCCAGAGGAAACACAGGCAAAGCAGAACCACTGCTCTATCTACCACAGCTCCCTACGAGCCATCTGGAAGATATTAAGGGATTTAGGCACTTTCCTTCTGCAAAGGAACTTCTTTTCTCACTGGTCTCGAAGGATTTGCTTTCTGTGCAGCCTAAGATAGTATCAGTTTCAGTTTGGTCTTTGTCTACAAATCAAGCAGGATTTGCTAAAAAGAAAAAGAAAGAAACTCTGCCTTTGCTGATTTCTTCAGCGATCGAGCCCTCTCCTGGCTGCTGCTTCTTGGAAAAAGCCACTTCATACCAGGGCTAGAGAGTGCAGCGGGACACGAGCCCCTGGGTTGGGTTTGGTGGCACGAGGCTGTAGGGAATGCACCTGGTAAATCATAATTGTTTGGGAAAAGAGTTAGGATTATCGAAAAGGAGCGTGTTAGATGTCAGAGATGCAGATGGGCGGGAAATTGTTGGTGCTGCTGTCACTTTACAGAGTGGAAATATGTTTTTAAGAGGGCACATAGCTTTAGTTACAAATAAAGATCGTATCTGTACGGATATATAGATGTATGTAGCATATATATATATACACATATAAAGATATACAAATATACATATATACACACACATATAGTATATATGCATATATTACATATATAGTTCATGCATGTGTATATGTATGTATATAAAAATAAATAAATATACATACACATTTAAAAGCACCTCATGACACATGCCTTACCTGTGATGTTCCTCTTCTTGCATGCAAAGCTGCAGTGAAGCACTCAGGTTTTACCACTGAGCATCTCCATGTGTTGCCTGCTCAATGTGCCTGGTGCAGAAGCTCCCCAAGCTCTGCAACTTTCCACCTTCAGGCATGGAAATATCTCAGATAGACCAACCACCTTCTTTCCTCCCCAAATCTCCCCATGTGGGTCAGGCATGCAGAGAACGGCTCACTGGGGGAAATATTCCTCTCTCGACAGGTTCGTCCCAGCTTCCCAGGTGATAGAGCAAGGGAGAAAGTAGCAGAGAATTATTGCGCAACTAAATTCTTACAGCAGGACTAGAAATCAGATTTCCAAACAGGGCAGTTTGGAAATACCAGAGGATCTTTGTGTGAGAAGAAGAAATGGAGTTCAGTGAAGTGAGAGCATTTCTCTAGAGCTGGAGTCAGACTTTTAAACCATTTGACAAATCTATGTCAAGCAAATGGTGACCCCAGGAGCTGAAAATGCTGAAGAAAAAGCATTTGACAGTGCTGGTGAGAGGAATTTGAGGGACATTTGGGAAAAACAGCAAGAAAAGAAAGAAAAAACAAAAAGCTATTTGCAGAGCAAAATATTGAAATACAAAGATTGAGCTGGCTTGGAAAATCTACTCTCATTTGGTGGTGCTTAGTCCTAGCAAAGCACCTTTCAATTTTGTGGATGGAGCTTTTTCATTTTTGCTGTTTCAGTAAACAGGATATTTTATCTCAGAGGAAAACAGATACAGATATTCTGCTGTGAAGGGCAAAAGTCCTGGCGTGTGAAATTCATGCTCTACCAGACTTGGAGTGGTTTAAGAAAAACAAGCTCTGTTCTGAGTTAGGTAATGCACAGATTGTATCTTGGATTTTACAGGTCTCAATCACTACCCAGCAGGATTCGAACACACTGTCTGTTGCCACAAAAGTGGCCCAAAATTCTGCTTGCTTCCAGGCTGGGTAAAAAATGGACTCTGGATCCTCAGCAAAGGTGCCACAAAAAGGGGTTATTCTCCTGCCCTCGTTTCTAATCCTGTGCCTGGACGTGTCCGCTGGCTTCCTTGTGGAGCGGCGACTCCTTAAAGTTTATGGGAGCGATTTTGCTCCATCTACAACCTACATGTGTCCAACTGCCCTCACTTTGTTACCTGGAAAAGCGTATTTTTCATTTGCTTTGATGGGTTAGCAGCGTAGTTTCCCTGTAAAAATAGACCAGGATCCATTGCCTAACGCTTCCATAGACCCTCTTGTGCTGCCCTTTGTTCAAAGCCAGTGAGATTTAGTAGCTTTGAGTATGGTTCTTTTGTACGGGTATGATTCACTACCTGAGGCTTCAGGTAGAAAGAGTGTTTGCTTTAGTCTGAATGAACTGAACAGTCAGAAAGAAAATAGCTGCAAGACATTGTTTGAAAGAAATTTGTTCCCCGGCATGAATGGCTAAAAGTGGATCGGCAGATTAAGCTGCAATTATTTAATGCATTAAGAATCAGCAGGATATGCTCCCAGGATATTCCGAGACTTTGACAGATCTTCATTTGTGTCCTGAATTTCCAGAAGATCAGAGCAGCATCAATGGCAGGACATTTTACTGACAGTAATAACTACCTGACTATGACTTACCGCAGATTTCTGCCTAATAAACAAGCCTTAAAGTATTCAGTGATCAGACCATCTCAAGTGACACATTATAGGCTGGTGCAAAATGAATATCAATGCACAAAAAATCATTTCAGCTACATACAAATAGGTTACATTGACCTTGTAGAGCATTTTACTGATGTTACTAAGAGCAGAGCTAAACATTTCCCTAAGTCTCTTCATTAGAATGACTTAGATTTACCCATTTTGTAACTTCCCATATATCCATGTGTTAATGACTCCTTGCCCTCTATAACAACGGCTCGCTGCTTAGCTCTGGGGCTGGCAGCCTGAATTAGTATAAAATGCACATGAAGATCAGCATTTGGTGCATGGAAATGAATCGGGCTCCTACTTTGCAGTTCTTGCATGGCTGCCTTGCTGTGATCGATCTCAACCTAGTCTAAATTCTGCTCGCAAAAGCAGGTGCTTATTAAAGGCCTTGTTAGAGGAAACGTGAGGCTTTCCTCTGCTGCAGCAGCATCCCCATCAAAAGTTCTGTAGCTGCTCAAGCCACCTCTTTCTTCCTTAAGAGGATGACTTTAAAGACCTCAGGAAGCGTTACAGGAAGAACTGGCAGTAACCAGTCCAAGCCCAAATTTCCAAATTTCCAAGGCTTTCCAGGCCTTGAACACAAACAGTTACAACCACCATCACCTGGTGGGAACGTAGCAGAAAAAGAGAGCATGATGCAAAACCAGAGAATGATTATCTGTTAAAATGCAAAAGACAAGATATAACTAAGGAAGGTGGATGTATGGGAGCGGACGAAGAGCGGGGAACCTTTCTCTGCCAGGTTCCTCTGGTGACTGATGCCAGCCATCTCAATGGACACTTGTCCTCCTTGAAAGCAGCCCTGGCAGGTCATCAAGGAGGAGACCAAGAGCTTGGGATGTGAGACTGGCTCATGGAGCCTGGTCCTCTGCAAGGTAAGTTGCCCTTTAGTAAATGGTTGTCTATGTTTCCTGAGGTATTTTTCACCAAAAAAAAACAAAACAAAACAAAAAAAAAAAACCACACAAAAAAACCAAAAAAAATAGATTTCATTTTGTTTTCTTTTTCTTTCTTTCCTCCTTGAAGTGGGAATCTGCACATCTGCACGGGCACAGCTGGGCAGGGACAAGTGATGGGAGCTTGGTGGACCATTTCAGAAGAAACATGTGACAAGGTGCATCCTAAGACACCACTGCTAAGGCCATGCTCTGCCACATGCAGGGCTGAGCCTCTGAGAACATAGTGCCTCTGAGTGGATTTGCAAACAGCAAAACCAAGGAAACCTCTTTGATGGACCCTGTCCTTCCTGCACAAAAAGGACATGATCTTAGAAGATAATAAAAAATGGGTTCTCATGTGAGACACTGTAAGAAACATGCTGCTTTCCTATGGTTTTTCAAACTGCAGGGACTGCAGAGAAATAGACTGCGTAGAAGCACTTAACTGATCTGATCATGTGAATGCTGTTGAGGGTTGTAGCTCACATTCTGCTGTTCCCCAGGGCAAAAGGTGGGGATATCTGCAAGGCATGGGTCTCCAGTAGCAAGTTCACTGAAGCAAGACGGGAAAAAATCCTAGGTGCATGGCTTGAGCTAAATGAAAGTCACTTAAAAACACTCCAATGCAAAGAGCTTCTCTAATGAGTGGAATCAAGGACATGCTGAAATGACTCATGAGTGTGTAAGTTGGGTACAGCCGACAGTAAGATGACTGGGGGTTGACAGGTAGGGATGACAGGCTGGAAGACGAACTCCCAGTGTAATCAAACTCAACAGCAAAAGTAGAGAAACATCTAATTACTGTTTATTCAACATAAAAAAAAATGTATATCAGCAAATGAAAGAGCTCAGGTGTGCAATTCATGACCTGCATGTAATAAAATGGATATGAGCAACAGTCTCAGGTGCACACAGAGGTGAAAGTACAACAGCAAGATACAGCATTGTAAGAGAAGCAAATGTACAGCGCAGCAGGCTTGCAACAGAGATAAATTGCATCATGCAAAGCAAAAAGCACGGCCAGCAAGGGGAAGATGATCAAACTCATATTTTCTACAAGTACTGCTAATAATAAGGACCAAAATAAAGGAAGGACTTCAACATTACAATTGTATAATTTTGCAAGGCAGAGGAACCATTGGCATGGGCTAGGTTGAAA
>VZSV01000735.1:0-16682 GCA_013398735.1 Nothocercus julius | reverse complement strand
CAAAGGTGGGAGCTCTGACTGATGAAATCAACTTCCTGAGGAACATCTACGAGGAGGTAAGAAAGCATTTGTGTTTGACTAGGTGCATTTAATCTTGGGAGTTGCTTGGACTCTCTGCAACTGCTGCTCCTTCTTCACCTCCTCAAAAGTTCAGGTTCATTCCTCTCTCGGTTTCAGGAACTGGCTCAGATGCAGACAATCAGCCGGGACTTGTCCGTGGTGGTGTCTATGGACAACAACCGCCACCTGGATCTGGACAGCATCATTGAGGAGGTCCGACGCCAGTATGAACAGATTGCTCAGAGCAGCAGGGCTGAGGCTGAGGCTTGGTACCAGAGCCGGGTGAGTCCCAAAGAAGTTGAGGATGCTCTGATGCTCACCATGGCTCACTGCCCTCCTTACCGTGCAGCAAGGAAAAAGGTTGAGTTCTCTGCAGCTCCTGTCACTCAAGGCTTGTTTTGTCTCTGTGTTATCAGTATGAGGAGCTGCAGAGCACTGCTGGAAGGCAGGGGGACAACCTGCGCAATACCAAGTTGGAGATCCAAGAGCTCACCAGGAACATCCAGAGGCTGCGGGCTGAAGTTGACAACGTGAAGAAGCAGGTAAGCCTCCTTGAGCACCTCATCCATGTTGGGTACTGGCATCAGGATGGGTTCCAGAGGAGCAGTCTGTGGGGACCAGGGATGTTCAATGGAAGTGTAGTCATTGAAAAGCAATGCTTTAGGATGACCTTCCCCGTTTCTACCTCTTCTCCAACCCATTTGTGACTTGGGGGCTGTTCCAATGAAGGGATGTGGAAGGGGACTGAGAACCTGCCTTCCTTCTTTCCCAGAACCAGCAGCTGCAGGCAGCTATTGCTGAGGCAGAGGAGCGGGGTGAGCTGGCCCTCAAGGATGCCAGGAGGAAATTGGAAGAGCTGGAATGTGCCCTGCAGAAAGACAAAGAGGATCTTGCTCGCTTGCTGAAGGAATACCAAGAGCTGTTGAACGTCAAGATTGCCCTGGATGTTGAGATTGCCATGTACAGGAAACTGCTGGAGGGAGAGGAGAACAGGTGAGATCTGCTGTCCTTCTCAGGATGGACTTAGGTTCTTAGAACAGATTTAGAATTCATTGTGTGTCACAACCCATGTAAATCTGGGCTTTGAATTTATCGCATTTTTTCTATAAAGAAGGGCCTCACAGGGAATAGGTCCCAATGGTTTTGCTTGATTTTAAGAAAAGCAGAAAATAAAATAGTACTTAGGAAAGTGCAGTATCACACTTAGCAGAAGTGCCTTCTACTGTACTGCATAAATAATTCGTGTTCCTCTCCCTGTCTAGGTTGTGTGGAGATAACTTGTCCAACGTGAATGTCTGTAAGTATCGTGCCGTCTCCTTCCTTGCAGAATGCCTTTTCTGGTGGGTGTCCCTGGGATTACCAGGCTGATCACTGAGCCTCTGCTTCTCTTCCAGCGGTGGTAGGCAGAACCAGTGTTGCTGGAGGTCGAGCTGGAGGTTTTGGAGCTGGCAGTGGCGTGGGAGGAGGAGTATGTGCAGTCGGAGGAGGAAGCATCGTGGGAGGCAGCTGTGGCATAGGAGGAGGAATCCTCAGCGGTGGCTTCTCCTCTGGAAGTGGAAGGATTTGCAGCTCCGCAGGAGGCAGCTTTGGTCCCGGGGCTGGATCCTCCTCTGTGCGGAGATGCGTCACAACCACAACGGTCAAATCTTCAGGTGTAAAATATTGAGCCCTCCTCACTTCCTCCAAGGAAAGAAGCATCTCCCATCTCTGGTCAGCAGTGCAGCCCCTCAAGTCCAGCCTCGGCATCCAGCAAAGCAAAGAACTGCTTCCCTTACAGCTCGCAGCTTCCTTCTATCCCTCCTTAAATGGAGCTTTGCAGTAAAACACCGTCCTGCTGGCAGAGCCCGGCTCCTCCTGGAGCTTCACCAGTCTCCAGGGATGAAATGTTTGCAGTCCTGTTAAGAAATCTCTCCCCTGTGGATACCAATCCCTGGGGAATTCATCCGACCTCGCGTTGTGTGCGCTGGCTCTTGTGCCTTGGCTGCCATGCTGGCTGAGTAAGGGTGTATAGAAAAATGCTCTTTCCTTTTGCTTCTTACGGTCCCTTTGGGATCATCCGTGTTTCTTTGCGACTTTTTCATGTCCTGCAGGGTGCCTCTGTGCTTGCTTTGGCTATCTCAGGAATTTGAGTAAGCAGAAGGAATGATGTAAAGTCTCATAGTCAGATGTAGGAGTGAGAAACACCTCTGCGGAGAGTCATCTTCTCCAGGGAGGAGTATTTTGGCAGCTTTAGTCTTTTGGAGATTTCTCCCCCTCTTCTCCTTTACACCTGATGTCTATATGGCCATACTGAGAATTAGCAGGACACAATGCTTGCTTCAAGGAATTTTGTTAATGAGTCTTATTGCACTATTGCTTTTTTACCAATGCCCCATTTCCTCTTGATTCTTTCATTACCAATAAACTGCAGACAAGTCAAATGATGTCTTTGTGTCACTATTGTATAATGGTCCCTGGGGGAAGAGTCTAAGGAGAAAATGCATTTGGGGTACTTTTTTTTTTTTTTTTTTTTTTGGCTTAAGGAATAGCAATGCAATGCTCCTGTTCTGCAGTGGAAATCATCAAACCCCAATTTTCTGCCCCAGCAAAAACCACTGAGGTGTGTTGGGAAAACACAGTTTCCACCACTTTACTTAGATTATTTCCTAACGGCATAATTATTTGGAGATAAGTTTTTGGTTTTTTTCCTAAGTGCTGGTGAGAATGAGAAGTTGGAGCCTTGACCGGGGGGCAAGCATGCAGATCTGCCATGTGTGTATGGGGTTCACTCCTTTATAAGGGCGTTGACCTGCTCTTTAGTGGCCCGCTGAGCCCCATCAAGGCAACTTCAACCATCGCAAGGACAAGTGGCACCCTCTGTCTGACAAGTAGGGCTCTTACACAGGCACTGCACCATGTACGTGAGCAGAGGGAAGGCCTGGAGATGATGCACGGACAGGAATTACTCATGGCCAAAGCAGTGTGAAAGCACGAACCACAGCCCCAAACCTACCATTATGACTCCAGCTTGCCCAGCTGGGTTAGTTATTAGCCCTCCATAAATGATATCCCATCATAACCAAATTAATTTGATTAAGGCTTGGCTAGATTCTTCTTAAGGGTTGGGAGGAGTAAGATTTGGACCAGTAGGTGAATCAGCCCTGACTGTACTATTGTACCTATAGTGTCTTGGGGCGGGCTCAGCATTTTTGTGAAAAATCATGAAAATGGAGCAGATCTTCATTCCTTGCCACCTAAATGGGCAAAAAGAATGGGGAGAAAAGAGTAATTCTTATTTGCATTAGTATTATTTCCATGTTGCTTTTTTTTTATCTTTAAATAATCCCTTTAGTTGATGCATCTGACTTCTTCTTCTGATGTTTGCATCATGCTTTCATCTGCCTTCATCTCCTGCTGTTGCTCCAGCTGTAGGCTCCGTCCCACAGGAAACCACCCACTTTTATAAGTTCCCTCAGTTCTTCCTGGAGAAGGGCCAGGCTGGAACATGGAGGTTTATCTTTCCCATCTGCTGTGCTTATGAAAAATGGAGTAACGCTAATTGTTCAGGTGCATCAGGCTTGAAAAAAAGATTTTAACAGTGCAATGACTGGGCTCCCCTTCATTTGCCCCGTGCAGCATGTCAGTAGTCGCCAGCTCTAGCGAAAAAGCAGATTCATATTTGTAGCAAAGGGGTCCATTTCGTCTGAAAGCAAATGAGGAACAGCTTCAGTCTCATCAAGCCACACCCTTTCAATTATCAACTTTTTGGTAGACCTGTTGCCTAGTTGCATTTTTCAGGTCATTTTTTGACTTGCAAAGAGATAGTAAATGTCTCACACAGAGTTTTGCACTCGGTCTCCAACATTCAGTCCTTGTAGGGAGATTGAAAGACTATGGGATGCAATGTGGGACTGATGACCTGTTCATCTTCATGTCATTTAGTGCAAGACTCCGGTGGCTGGACAGCCGGCGTGTCTACGTACAGGAACAGCTGGAAGGAGCACAGAACAGGTAGGTGTCTGTTGTCTCACCCTGTTTGTGAGAGGTGAAGGGCTCCTTCCAGTGGGGCATAGAAAGAAATAGAATACTCTTTGCATTTGACGAGGTTATTGGGGAAAGAATCCAGGTGACATTATATTGGCTGTAATTAGAGCTGTAACAAATTTTTAATTGTTACTAATCATGTTTATTATGGGAGGGCCTCAGCAGTAGTCAAGATTGCTTACCTTGGGTTGGGTACTGCACAAATATAGAGAAGACTCACCCCTTTTATAGTCTTATTGGGCAGGATAATGAGCAGCTGGTAGGCAGGAAATATTTGCCTTTATGAGTGGCACTGCTTTGTTATCACCTCTGCCTCCTTGATCCTGTATTTACATGGCACATACCTGCACAGCAGTACTGGAGGATGAGATGATTGGGGCAATGGTTCTGAGTCGCAGAGAGGTCACAGTGCTTGATTAGCATTTTCTCAGTTATTCACTTTTCATGAATCATTGATGTCTTCTTTTCTGTAATAGGCTGTGTATCTCATAAATATCTGTAAGCATCTTGCATGTTTACTTTATTCCTTCCAAATTCATGGTAGGCTTGAAAGCCTGGATGGAATTCCTGGCCTGGTGTTGACTTTTAAGGTCCTTCCCCTTCTTTGCAGCTGTGGTGGGTAGAAATCTCAGAATTTCTGGAAGTAACTTGCAAGGTGGAATAGGAAGAGTCGTTATCTTCAGTAGTGGAAGGTGTGGATACAGCTATGGAGGAGGTTGTGCAACCAAAAGTTTTAAAATACTGAAATCAGCATACTTACCTCCACATCTAATGGCATTGGCAACATCCCCAGCTCACTCATTTTCAGCTCAGCTTGTCTATTCAAGTACAAAATTAGCTTAAATACGAGCTAGAAACCCTCCTGACCTCTGTACCTTCTCATGTGAGAGTGAACTGAGCATATCACGGCAAGTCCATTAAGTATCTGGGCTTGAAGCTGAGAGGAAAGAATTTTAAAAAAACACCAATCAAGGACCTAAATATTTCTGTAAGGAAACACCTCAACAAATATATTGAAAGTTTTGTAACAGCCAGAGAAACTGGGACAGGGTTTGTGAAATTCAGCTTCTGGAGACCACTTCATTGATGTCTGAGAGCAATCCTCCCTCATCACATCCATCATGGCCTTGATTCAGGTGATCTGCCCCAAGAACTGCCTGATATTCCCTTAGCTTTGTACTCATGACCCTTCACTCCACATTTTGTGACTACTTCTGTTGTTGGTGGCGAGCAGACCCTTTTGCAATTCCTGGCATGACATGAGGGCATCCACTTTTAGCTACAAGTAGGGATGGAAGAAAGTCTGCACCTCCTGTAGCCTGGGAACCAGGGCTGACTTCTTGGCACGCAGGATGAAGACAGGGTAGAAATGGCCACAAAATGCCACTAGAGGGCTTACAAATTGTCAGGGAGGCTGCCCTGTTCCCATGTACACCTGGACTTGTTCTTGTCCTCCAGGTGGATGACAAATCGGCTGCCCCATAAATTACAGGTCTGGCTGAGAAGAGAGTTTCAGGTTGTCTATGAAAACACAATCTAAAGGAAGGTTTGGTTTTATTCTCAATGTAGCCAATGCCCACAACTGAGAGAACAATGACGGATGAAAGGACAAGGGATATGTTGCGTTTGCACATAACCAGGTTTGTGACAGATTGCCCTGCTTTGCTCATGGTTATTTTTATAGGGAGCGGCACAGCTTTCCATGGCTCTGAATGTGGTGAACACCACTAGAGGGCTCAACAAAGGCTCCAAGCACAAAAAACATATCACTCTAATATTCACTACTGCACAATGTTTTATCCCTGTAAGATGCAGCAGAACGAAGCCAGAGCACCTGTGGATTTTCCAGCTGTGCTGGGCTCCACATCTGCCTCAGTTCTGCACATTGGGATGCTGCACTGGAAGCAAAATGCAGCTGTTTGTCAGGGTGGAAGTGACGGAAGGGTGAGATAATTCCTGATATCCTCACACCTCAGTTCCGGACCTCTCAGGCCATGTGACAATGTGGGTGATGTTCTGTCGACATGAACAAGATCTATGCCATGGGATAGACCTGTGCTCTGACAGAGCTGAGTGCTCAGTGGATTTTATTCTTTTCCCCGAAGCCAGAGGTTGTGTGGGGACCCAAGAGAACTTTCTTGTCAAATTAAAACTTTGATGGTGGTCCCTTTTCACCAAGAGCCTAAACGACTAGATTAGCTAAAATGCCTCCATTTAGTGGTGGACGTAACATGAGATGAAGCCTACACTAGGTGACCTTTCTATGGACCTTTCCCTTGCTGGGAAGGAGGCCCAAAACTCTGATTCTTTTTGTGTTGCTTTCCCAACTCTCAACATGTTTTGTTGTTCTGCAGATATGATTATCTCTGCATCTGCAATAATTTCAGCAATCGAGGTGCCAATAACTCCAAAGAGCGATTTATTCAATTGATCAGTTTGACCTTGATAGGATTAATTATCATCTCTAATCCAGCTGGGAGGCCAGCCCCAGTGATATATAAGTATGATGGTGTGGGTGTGGTGAACATCCTAGAACTAATGATGCTCTGCAAGGAGAAGGCAGCACTGGGACCCACTTCTTTGATAGGCTTCTAATCAAGTTGTTTACTGGATTCTGAATGTCTGCCAGAATTATTCACAGCTGTTATTTGAACTTCCTATTGGGGTGGGAGGGTTGTTATTAAAACTGTTCTCAATCATCAACAGTCTCTTTGATGCCTACTATACTGCTTTTCGCATGTTTTCTATCTGGAAAAAGATGAAAAGGAAGGACAACTCTCTCACCAAGTGTGTTATTGACTCCCAGTCTAGCTAGGAAGGACAGATGCCCTGATTAAGTTTTCCTGTGAAGGGCATTTCTGGGATTTCCTTAAATTTAGCAACAGTGGGAAAGCTTACTTCGGTGTTTATTCCTTCGGTTGATAAAAGAATCTGTGCAGGTTGTGGCTTGGATGATGGAGAAGTCTCTCTCAGGAGACGCCAGCTGTTCTGTCATGGCTAGGTGATAAGCTCAGGTGGCATGAAACCAACCATGATTACCTAGTTCATTTGGATCCATGTTTGAAGCCATGCACGTTGTCTATATTCCTGCTGGGCAGCAGCTGCAGGTCAAAATAGTAGTGTTTGCTCATGACATACAATGCACTTAGCCTAAGCCCAGTTTCCTCTTTGCCCTCTTTTTTTCTTCTCTCTCTCTCTCTCTCTTTTTTTTTTTCCTGCCTGTATCACTGCTCCTCCTAAAACCCTTTGGAGATTTCATCTCTGCTTTGCTCCAGCACTGCACACCCCAGCTCGAGGGCATAAGGTGCAGGATGACTCCGAACTACCTCCTCATGAAGGCAGCCCCAGCAGCTGCCAGGTTTCCTGGGGCAAAAAGCCAAACTACTGTGTGCCGTGTTGACACTCATGTTCTGCCACTGCCTAACTCTGCTTTCCCAACCGTGGTCCTACTACAATTAAGTTGCAGTTTTCATGCCTCCTCCGTTACTCAACGTAGGAAAAAAATCTTTACTTTGGTTGTCTTTGCTTGCTGTTTGTGGAGGAATCAAGACTTGCTCGGTATTCAGCAGATCTTGGGGGATAAGAGAACAGTGTTTTGCATTAGGTTAGCCAAAAAAGTAAAAAAAAATGACAAGCTTCTATTTCTTCAACTCACTGTTATTGTTAATAACAGCAATAGGAAAATTACTTAATTATTTTCACACATTATATTAAATTGATACTTTCACATTCTGGTAGGAGAAGGAAGAGATTAAGAGATACCGTAGGCATGATGAGAATTTTCTGAACAGATCATTTGATATTACAGGCGGTTACAATGAACCTGTTGACTTGTTTACCTTCCTGTTACCCTAAAATAATCATCCATTTATTAGTATAGCCATTAACTGTTTGATAACAGGACTGCAAGGTAAAATAGTATTGGTTTTGTATTGGACAAATACCTGCTGGTCAAGATCCGAGACTAAAATCCAGCTTTAATTTAGAGGCACCCAACCAAAGACAAGTATCTCAAAGGTGAGACAAAGGCAGGAAGTGCCTTGCCCAAGGTCTCACCAGATGAAGTTCAGCCTGCCTAGCTTGGCTTTCTGAAAGTCCAATGTCTCCCCTGAAGCCATCGCTTAGTCAAGGAGAAAGATGCACCAGAGGCAGCTCTCCTTTCTTCGCCTTTTCCCTATCTCCTTAACTTGGCTTGATGTCACTCTGGTTATGAACTGAGCAGCTGTTTCCATCCACATTTCTCCTGGTGGTTACAGATCGATCTGTGATGTCCTTCATACCTTCATCTCTACCTTATTCTACTCGATCTCCTCCTTCCTCTGCCCAAAACATGGAAATGATGTTTCTTACCATCTGAAATGCTGTGGTCCACAGGCCATCCCTGTGCATCCATCTCACATCTTGATGGAGGGACCAGTGACAAGTGCTGTGCCAAGCTCATCAATCTGTGGAGTTCTTTGGACTGGCAAGTTCTGCCCCACCCCGATCCTAACCTCCATCCTGCTCCTGTGCAACTCAGCCAACTCACTTCCATAAAATGCTTCTGCTTAGGAAAAGAAAAAATAACCTTTTTTTTTTTTTTTTTTTTTCTCCTCCCAAGCATTCCCAATGAGCTGAGCTCTGTACTCACTTGCATTGGTCTCTGCAGAAAAGAGCCCTTCTCTTTTAGGGGATTCTTAGACACTCCCTAATGATACTTTTCTCTTCAGGAAGCTTTAAGATTTTACTGTGAAGGGTTGATACCTCATGCAATGAAAGTCAAAGGGATGAGAATCATTTTTCTAATGCTGCCTGTGTGATCAGAGTCCCTTTTTCCCAAGTGACTTATGGCCCTAATTATGCAGGTATTTCGGCAACTCGCCATCAAGATATATGATTCCAATCCTATGTACATATGTTGATATCTCTTATCTGGGTAGCTATTAAATCCAAGTATCATATTTATTAACCGGCTACTGTATTTGTATCCACTGTACCAATGTGCAGTAGCTGCCAATTTCCTTACTGTGCTTACCTGTCTATCATCAACTCAGCTGATGCAGCTCATAACGATCAGTGATTTGCATTCCATGGCTGCAAGAATCAGATAGATCTTTCTGCTCAGATATCTGCAGAATTTTAGTCATTTAGTCTTTCTATTTTAAGCCGATTTAAATGGCCCTTCAAAACTTAGAGGTATTTTTTTGAGCACGTATTTCTCCCTGGGCAGTTTTTGGGTGGCCCCGTGGCTTAGATTCAGAAGATTGGTTTTAGGTTGACTTGAGTTGGAATGAGAAAGATGTGGGCTGGGGAAGCTGGCAAAATTCCATGGACAATGAAGACAGTTCAGAAAGGAACACTCCTGTCAGCTGTCTCTGGAACCTACTTGTGGGAGGAATTGACCACAGATGCTCTGTACCCTCAACTGGAGAAGCCCAAACAAACCACTATAAACGAATAACTTCTGGGACTGTCTTATAGAAATCCCCCCCAAAACCAGACCAACTCGCATGGAATAGTCCCTAAAGAATTCCACTCCTGAGTAGATTCTGTGATAACCCATCTTTGCTAAGGATGTGCATTGAAGCTGTGGTCATTTTGGCCATACTTGAGTTGGAAAATGTTGTGCTAGTTCTTTGAAGGGATCAGAACAGAAGCTACGTGCGCACATCTTGAGAACAACACCAGCTCTTTGCAGGAAACAGGAAGGTATGGCCAGAAGCTCCCCCTTCATTGCAGGCTGTGTGAGCATCTCTCTGAACCGGGATACGTTACTGTTTCTGGAGCCAGCTCAACGGGTTCAGGTGTGGTTTGGGCTGTCATGCCAAGGTTGAACTGTGACAGTGACAATCACAACAACAGCAACCTACATGCCATGCTCTTGGATAATGTGGCACGTGGTGGGTTTTCTTTCCGTAGGGTTTGCAGGAGACCTTCTTAATGGGGGCTCTGCTGCCCTGGAGGTCCATGCAATTGTTCTAGATGCCCAAATACTGCCTGGCTTGCTTCATGCAGCCAGCTTATGTATGGTTTTGGGGCAGTGGTTTTGTGCAAACATCTATCTAACCATCGTTCCAAATTGAGCTGGCCTGTTTAGCCTGTGGGTGTTCCCTCCCCTAGGCCATACCACTTCCTTGCAAGATCCATGATTTAGGCTATCTTCCTGATGCAGAGTTTATTGGAACAAGACACTCTCAGACTGAAAGGAGCAGGGATGAAGGTGAATTCCATCCCAAACAGTAGGTCACAAACTCAAAAAGCAGGTGAAAAGTACTGAGTATTTAGAAACTGTTATATTTCTGCCAGAGAATCATTATTTAAGGCAAAGGGAATTTTTTTAACTCAGATAACAGAAGGAAAATCAT
Organism: Nothocercus julius; assembly: GCA_013398735.1. Lineage (NCBI taxonomy): Eukaryota > Metazoa > Chordata > Aves > Tinamiformes > Tinamidae > Nothocercus > Nothocercus julius. The sequence goes on along the minus strand of VZSV01000735.1, from coordinate 6,255 downwards.
AGAACATGACCACTGGGTCTCCACGCCTCCTGACAGGAGAACATATATTGCCTTCCTGATTTTTCTAATTGCTCCTAGGTCACACAAGTTTTAGTCTCTGCAGTTTCCAGACACAGTTTGTCCCATGAAGAATTTTGAATGGAGCAGATACAGTTCTGAGAACATCCTTCTGCCTGACAGAAACTTACTTATCTAAATAAAAGTAAAAATAGAGGACTGATGGAATAGTTCATCATTGTGATGAAATTCTAATATTTTGATAAATCTTACCCAAGATAGGTTGGAATTGACACATTTCCAGATGTTTCCTCATTCACTTTTAGAAATACCATTATTACAGAAGCTTTTGTTTACCACAAGCCTTTCTGCTGTGATTCCAAGTCAGCCTTTTGTATAATAAATTGGGGGAAGAGGGGAAAGCAAGCAGGAAACTTGTAGGTAAATCAGCTGATCTAATAACAGCTGTTACCTCTCCCTGCAAACCTTTCATTTCAGGGACTTACAAGGCACTTTCCCAATGGAACCGGACCAAGGATTGCAAAGCCTTGACCACACAACTACTACGAAGCTGAACCGTTTGCATTGTGGCTTTATTCAGTGCCTTTGGAAGGAAGTGCATCCCTACCAGCTGAAGCCCAGCTTATCCTCATGTTGTGCATGGGACACTGGGATGGTCTTTGCCACTTGGAAATACTCCCAGGAGGTGCTTTTGGTGACAGCGCATCACATCTCCATGGTCTCCTTGAGTTATTAGTCAAAGCAGAAGTCTCTCAGTGGCATTGCCTGCAGCACGACTTATCTCCACAACGATCTTTAACACATCCATGTCCCTTTGCCACACCAAAGTACACTCAGAGTGGAGTCAGGAACAGGGAAGGGGTGGAAGGATGTGTTGGATGCATGCTCAGGGGAAGAATCTGGGTTAAAAAGTTTGGGAACCAGCTCTATACTTGATACATAGCATCATAGACTTGAGGCATAGTATGAATTTAGGTGATACCGTGAAGGAAGGTGAGCTGCCCTCCCTGACCCCCCAGTCAAGGAGGGCTCTATGAGGGTACACCAAGGCCTTGCCTTGACACCAAGACATCTCAGAAAATGAAATGTCAAAAGAGGTGGGAGAAAAACGGGAGAACAAACCATGGTAATCTGCACTGAAAACTCTGCAAACTGTAATTAATGGAGGGCAGTCTAACTAGATAAGGAAATCTCATCTGAGCAAAGCTTGTGAGTCAAGCAGGATTTGGAGAATTTCACAATTCCTCCAGTGGTGTGGGATGTTTACTCTGTTGCCTGTTCAATCAGCCATTAATTGCTGCCCGATGAACCAAACCCAGTAATAAAATTAACAAACCTGCTGATTACCACGGAATGGAGACCAACTCCTCCGTGAGCTATAAAGGAGAACATCCATCTCCTCTGGCAGAGGAGTTGAGGCTCCTTCACTCTCATTTCTCCTCCTGTTTTACAGCCTCCTCCACCTGCTCTCTTGACTTAACGCTCTGAAGGTGACACTATGAGCCACAGGTTCTCCAGATTTTGGGATGGGGATTTCAGTTCTTTTTCTGCTCACTGTGGCACACTTGGCAGTGGGCGAAGCTCATCTGCCATAAACCCTTGGAACAACAGAGGACAAGGAAGATATGGTGATTATGGGTACGGTTATGGCAGCAGGAGTCTGCATAACCTTGGTGGGTTTAGGAATATTTATGTCTCTGGAGGCTACAGCGGAGAAGAAGGAGGATATGGAAGGTGCCTGGGATTTGGTGGCATGAGACATCTCGGTATGGGCTTTGGTGGAAGAGGATATCCTGTAGGAGCTTTTCAAGCAGGGCTTGGTAGTGTGTATGGAGGAGGCTTAGGCAGAGAGGCACTTGCAAGCGGCCTTCACAGAAGTGTCTTTGATGAGCAAGGGGCCAGAAAGAGCTTTGGGCAGGTAGGTGTAAGTCGAGGCATGGAGGAGGTCCGTGTCAACACCAGCCTGCTGAGGCCAGTGCACATACAAACCAACCCCAAGCTCCAGAAGGTGCGGTCAGAGGAGAAGGAGCAGATTAAGACACTCAACAACAAATTTGCATCGTTCATTGATAAGGTAAGTCCCCTTTTTACTCTTATCCAGGAGAGGGAAAGAGCAGGGGCACTGCTCTGCTTGGAAAAGGTGGGAACAAGCGTGGCATTAAGACAACTGATTCTTTTGCCTCCTCTCCTCCAAATTTACAGTAATGACTAGATTCCAGCAGGCCAGTAGCAAGTTCTTAATAGCTTGTTGTAACTCTGCTGCATGAATCACTGGAAGATACTTATCCCAGGGCTAAATACAAGTCTTTTTTTGTGGCAGCATGACAATGAACTATGGGGTGTCACTGACATATTAATCCATTTCCCTTTTGAGGAAAAGGGAATCTGCATGGCTAGCAATCTTCCAGGGCCTGAGAACTATTTGTGCTAGCAGGGGAAATGGGTAACGGACATCACTTTTCTTTTTTTTTTCAAGGAAAGCAAAATGTTGCATTTCTTCAGACCACAAAATGATGTATGATTTCTTTTCTTGGAGTCCCTGGCCTCTTCCTGCCAGTCAGTGGTCCCCAAATCTTTCTCCTTTACCTCTTTCACTGCTTTACACTACAACTCTTTCATCTCTGTGCCCAGTGTTGTGTTCTCAGTCCCTTCTAATCACAGACACAGGAACAAAACACCCATCAAAACACTTCCACCCACACAGACCTTGCACGTGCCTCTGTTGGAGTGTTGACATGTGTGTCTGCGTAGGGTGTAAGCTAGTATTTGTTATCCATTATGGCTTAAGAATTTCTGCTATTACTTTCTGGGGAAAGATACACCCAGAAGTTATAAGCGTGCTTAATCCTGGAAAAATATGAGGAGTCTTGATCCCTTTTATTTGGGAAGCATTTTGGATGTCAGCTGCCAGGTTAACAGCCTGTTTAGTATCCCCTCTGAAGAGATGCTATCCTTCTGGTTTGCTTAAAAGGCCAAATCTGAGCGTTGTAGGTCTTCCGAACCTCCTTCTCTGAGATAAGACATATCTAGATATATCTACAGTCCCTGTAAACTGTCTCACATGTTGGTATCACAAGTTTTACAGTCAGTCCCAGCTTACTAAACCTTTAGATGTTACTGTGGTGGAAATATTAACTAGTGCTGGTTTTGCCATTGTTAATAGAGAAAACCACTGCTTCTCCCAGAGCTTTCCAGTGGTAGAGATGTTCTGCTTTGGCTTGCAGGTTCGATGCCTTGAGCAGCAGAACCAGGCTCTACTCACCAAATGGGAACTCCTGCAGCAGCAAAGTGCTCAACCAGAAGAAAGCAGAAATATCGCATCTTTCTTCCAATCTTACATCAGCAACCTGCAGAGGCAGTTAGAAACTCTCCAGAGCCAAAAGGAACAGCTGGATCCGGAGGCATACAAAATGCTCCAGCTTGTTGAAGGTTATAAAAAGAGGTGAATGCTTTCACGTTCCTGAAAGGATGTGTAGCCTTGGTGGGAACAAAGACTTCACTCCTTTGAAAGAGCCAATCTAGACTGGTAGTATGAAAACATGAGTGTTGTCATTAATACTGTTATTTTATCATCATCATTTTTACTCATTTCTTATCCACTTAACTGAAGAATTATGATGGGCAATGAGGTACCTATTTCTTTTCTCTGTTGCAACAGATTTGAGGACGAAATCAACAAGCGCATGGGTAAAGAGGAGGAGTTTGTGGACCTCAAAAAGGTGAAGTAACCCAAGGCACCGAGCTAAATCAAGAGATTTAGCTTGGAGATAGAGTACATTTGTTGCCACAACTGTTCTGATTTATTTCCAAATCACTCTTTTCAGTTCTAGGAGTTAGAAACTTCTATTTCTGCTGCTTTTAAAATTAAAACAGATTCTTGGGTCATTGTTTGACTCCAGGGATGAAGGATTTAAAGTAATGTACCAAGTTTAGCAAGAATTGCTCTTCAGTGGAGAGCTTGACATCAAAGCAATACAAATACGCCCGTGGTTCTCTTTACAGGAATTGGACAGTGCCTACATGGGAAAAATGGAGTTTGATGTGCAGGTGGAAATATTGAAGCAGGAGCTTGAGTTCCTCAGATGCTTGTATGAGGCAGTGAGTACGCTTCTTGGACTGAAAACTTTCCTTTGGGTGATTCAGGGTGCGTATCCTTTGGAGGTTCCTAGAAAATTCCCCTGGAACAAGGCTTAGTACGTAGAGTGGATCATCCTAGGCCTTTGATCTAGTGGAGTGCCTTTTTGTAACATTTAGTAGAAAAAGGGGGCTGGTGTGGCCTGAAGGTTGGAAGAGACACTTCAGACTGGCGGTTGACCTGTAGGACTTGGAGGATGCTAGGCTCTGGGTGAGGCAGGAAGGGAGTTTCCAATGGTTGTCTGGATAGAGGGCCCCATTTCATTCCTCATAACATGACCTGAACAGTTAACATCCAAAATCTTGATTTCCTTGCAGGAGCTGTCTCAGCTGCAAACAATAGTTGGTGACACCAATGTCAGTCTGTCCATGGACAACCACAGAGAAGTGAACATGGATGGCATCATTGAAGAAATCAGACGGGAGTATGAGGGAATTGCTCAGAGGAGCAAAGCTGAAGTGAATGCCATGTATCAGGGCAGGGTGAGTAGACAGCAATAAGATAGGGAAACAATCTGTCTGGCTTGGGGATCAGTGGACAAGAGACCAAGGTGCCCGTTCTCTTCTCTCTGCAGTACCAGGACCTTCAGGACATGTGGGAAAATTACCATAAGCAACTGAAAAACAGTTACCAGGAAATCCAAGAGTTGACCAGGCAAATCCAACAACTACGTCTTGAAATGGAAATCATACAGAAAAAGGTAAAGCTGAGGCTTTCATGGCATGCATCCTAACGATGTCTACATGGGTAGTCAATGCAGAATAATGTGACCTGCCCTTTGGAGCCAAATCCGGAGATGATGTTTCAGTTTGAGCTGAAACAGGTTTTGATTTGGGTATCTAAGCTGGGATTTAATTTGGGTTAATTTAGCCAGTATAATGTTGGATTTTTTCTAAGTGATATCACTGAGGGGGTTCTTTTAGTTTCCAAGGCCTCATAGGAAGGTTTGAAAACCCCAGTCCTGCTAAAGGGAAAAGGATACATTCTGCTTATACACTCTACAGAATGCAAGCCTCCAAGAAGCAATTAGAGACGCTGCCCAGCGTGGTAACTCTGCCATCAAGGATGGCCAAGAAAAGCTTCAGGAGTTGGAGCATGCTTTGCAGCAGGCCCAAAAAGAGCTAGCTCACCTTCTTCATGACCACCAGGAGGTCCTCAATGTGAAATTGGCCCTGGATATTGAAATTGCCATGTACAGGTCACTTCTTCAAGGGGAGGAGACAAGGTAGGTACAACCTATTCATTCTGGATAAAGCCACCTGCTCAGTACAACCTGTCCTATAATCCATCACTTAGATCGCTAAAATGAACAGCTCTGTGGAAGAGATGAGCTCTTTCTTTGGACTATTGATAGGACCCAAACTGATTTTTAGATTTATTGGGCACACTATCTCAATTTTACCTTTCTTTCACAGGATACAGGAAGGCTCACCAGCAACAGTCTGTAAGTATCTCAAGGTTATGTATTGCCTTCTTGTATTCTGCCTTCTTGTATTACCATTTTGTTATCTGTGATGCTTAACACGATGTGCATTTTAACTTAGTTTCCTAGAAAAATGGGGCATATGGGGTTGTCTTCTGAACATCTGTGTTAACACTTGGCTATCTACTGTGATTATCATTGTTTCCATTACAGTAATAAGGTAACAATGACGTTTTCCTTGCAGGTGTCATTGACTACACTACTAGTTCTAGCGGTGGCATAAGAGGAAGAACTCTAGGAGGATGCCATTCCGAGAGTACTGGAAATGTTTCAGGAGGTTATGGCTGTGGGGGGATAAACAACTCTGGAAATAATAGTACTACAGGTTCTTCTGAGAGCGTGGCATATGGCTCTGCAGGAAGAAGTTGCTATGAAGGAGAAACTCATGTTTCTGAGAGGAGACAAGATCCTCACAGCGGAGGCTGCAGCTCTGGAACTAGCGGCATGACTGGAAGAAGGAGATCCATCCCTGGGGATAGAGGTGGAAATATAGGTGGTGGAGGTTCCATCTGTGGAAATGCAGGAAGTTCTGGAGAACGAGGAAGATATGGGTGTACAAGAGGAGGAATTGGCTCTGGGAGTGGTGGCTATGGGTCTGGAGGAGGCGGAAGCTCCGGGG
>VZSV01000733.1:5834-20000 GCA_013398735.1 Nothocercus julius | reverse complement strand
CTGAAAGATGCTTAAATTCAGGCACAGCAATAGCCATTGACTAAGTGTGTGAGACAGCCCTATGTGTTGTTTATTCCAGCAAGCACATAAAATATCTTGCAGTAATGAAATGTGACAAAATAAGATTTATTTTGAACAGAAGTATACAATTATCTTGCTCATAAAGCAGAAACCTCTCTGGGCAAGACAACTCCTCAGTAATATTTCTGCAAAGAAATGCTGCTACATGAACACAAGAATCCCAGTACACCTTTGGGTGTGTTATAAGGGGCCTCAGACAAGAATGCACCCAAGGACATAATTTTCACAGCTGCTACTGGTACATCCTGAAGGAGTACAGACAAACCAGCAAACACCAGTTGATAAGGACCACCATATCTTCAAGTAACCAACTGAAATTGGGCAACGGGGCCAAATTGAGCTCCCTGAGCCAAAATGGGACCATACATGGAAGTGATTTACCAGAGTTCATCGGAAGGACCCCAAAAGACAACTACCAGGGATCTCAAAAGACCACCAGGGACCACCGAAGGGACAGAAGGTGCACATGCACAAGGATGGGGGATATTCTAATTAGTTCTAGGAAATAGAATGAATATATATGATCATTCCAGGAAATTTAATGCATATGTATGTAACAGGATGACATAAGCTTTGGCTAACACAACATACGATATGCACAATAGGTGGAGCTATCCCCCGTGCATCCAGCACTGCAATAAAGAGAATGCCTGCTTCTTAATACTACATTGGTGTTAAGAGGTTTATTCCCAATTTTGGTGACAGGAGGACAGTACTTTCCCTTTTATTTCCCACCTTTTCTGAGCATATGTTTAGCTGTTCTATTTCAGGAATGCATGAGAAAGGGCTACATAGTTCAAAACAAAGAGAGTACTCTGTAGATGCAGACCCATTTTTAATTATAAAACAATATCAAATCTGTATGGAGACAATAAAGAAAACAGAATTCATTAAACTCCCTTCCTCATGGATTCATAACCCTTTATTCATCATTCAGCCTGCAGGATAACACACAGAATCCTCTTCTAGCAAACATTTTGGTTTCCACATCAGCAGCAAGTCCTCTGGAGCCAGAGAAAGTAGAGAGATGTTAAAAAATGCAATTCTTTCTATATCTATCTCAGAGATGCCAAACATTATTTAGGGCATAAACTAGCTCTGCAGGTTTGGGGAGAGGGGTGGTGCTCCCAGCTTCCTCCACATACACACATTTGGTGCCAGTTACAAGCAGCCTGCATTCCTGTGTTTTCACCCCAAAAGGGAGGATGTCAAGACTTTGACAGAAAGCCTGCTTGGGCACCAGGACCCTGAGATACAAAAACCTCCTCTCACTGCTGGGGCAACATTAATAGTTGTGGCGTGGAATTACCTCCTCCTCCTCTGGACCTTGAGAGACAACAAACACCTGCATTCACTGCTGGGGCAGTGTTGGTCATTGCAAACTGGAATTCACTCCTCCTTACCCCAGCTATGGGATCTGTCCTTGGGACCACTACTGCAAGACTAAAGCAGTTACCTGGCATGTTTAAAAAAAAGTCATCTGGCAGTGCTTTTGTGGGACCAAACCTATATGGCTATATAAATGAAATACCACAGGAATCTCTGTGTTGACTGCCTCTAGTGTTCCTTGTTCATAAAAGCAGATGAATATGCCCCAGTGGAAATTGCTGGGTTCCCCTGATGGACTGCAGGCCCATTCATTTTGTTGCTCAGCAGCTGGAGAGTGAGGCGTAACTTCAGAGCGTGCTCAGCCTCGATGTGTGGTGGCCTTGCAAGAGGCCTCCTTATCCTCTTGTCAGCAGGCAGCAAAAGTAATGTGCATAGGAAATAAGGGAACAGTGTGTGCAATGGAGCAAGCGCTGCTGTATAAAAAGCATCATGTGTTTTGAAGACAATATTTGAGAGTTTCTTATTAACAGAGAAAGTTTAGACATGCCACCTTTCCTATATGATGCACTTGCCTAGCAGACTCAGCAGCAACTCTACCTAAGCAAGCTGCATGGTCTCACATTTTACCCTTCATATTCAGACTAAAGGAGCATCCTTTCCCATGCTCCCCTTTACCTGTACTCAGGATATGAAGACAAATTCACAGCTTGTTTTCTATCGATAAATGCCAAGCATCATGTCAGCCTTCACAATATGTGCTAAAGGACCAAGCATATATACCAGCTAGAATATCCCTTTCACCAGCATACAATCAAATATGATTTATTTCTTTGATTCTTGCAGACATTGATCATAATGACCTCTTTCTTACCCAAGCTATGGGATTGATCCTTGGGACCACCACTGCAAGAGTAAAGCAGTTGTTTGCAGTCACTCAAACTCCTGTCTTCAGTGCTGATGAGTGCTAGCAAGTGTTGTGCTAGCTCATTAAAGGAGACAGCAAAATAATCCAGAGGGGCAACAACCACTGGGCTTTAGTTAGTTGATTTTATTCACCAGTGCAAGATGTTTGCAATAACAACATCCACCATTACCTGGTGCAGTTGGTATAGGGATGGGCTTATCAATTAGCAAATAGCTACTAGCAATTAGTGTGACTGAGTACACTGCTTGTCCCAGGAAAATGATAGAGTGTTTCTTCACCCTGAGTGTACAGGGGACTCTCAACCTTGCAAGGAGTTACCTTAACCCAGCGTCCCAGTAAGGGGAGGGGAGGGATACTCACTGTCCAGCTGGAGGAGTTGGTCAGGTGTTGTTCCCGATCCCTGCTCAACTCGTCAGTGATAGACTCTGTCCTTTATACTCTTAGGGGAGACGTACATGACTGCTATGGTCATCCTTATGAGGTGATCCTTTCAGAATCTTCAAGTGAGATCCATAAGAATATCTGCTCTTGGCACCTTCAGCAAGGCGAATTTTGCAAAGTGTTTTTTGTTTGTTTGTTTGTTTGTTTTTGTGAGTTTGGTACTGTTGCAGTTTTTAGTGAAGCGAGACCACTCTGCCTCCACAAGACTGCCCACTTCCCTATCTTGCTGCTGGGGTGCTACATCGGCAGAGTTTGTGCAATTCAGTGGTTTCAGTTGTTAACTCTTTACTTGCCCATCAGCAAGGCAGCACTAGCATCATCAGCAAAGGCACTCCCCCCCGCCCCCCACCGCTGTTGGGGGTATTCGGCCATCCCATGACTGTGGGTGCAATTGTCATAATAGCGATGGAGGAGAGCAGAACGCTGCAGCAGCCAAGGGCTAGGGATCGCAACTGCATGAAGAGAAGGGCAACTGGTACCTCCACCTTCCCCTGAAGGGCATAAATAGGCTGGCCCCCAGAGGCCGTCCTGGGCTTTTTACAGGTGACAATGGGTCTGCCAACTTGCGGAACCCCTTGGCACGGGGATGCCCTCCCGCAGTTACTTCCCTGGGGTTGACTGTACGTTGGCCATTGTGGCAACGTGTGGGTAAGATCAATCAGAATTGGTCTAATAAGAATTTTATTTTAAAAGTTTGCCCAGTTCATTCGTTTGGGCAGTTACAGTCCATATAAATTAGCTATCTCTCTCTGTTTACTGAGTAGTTTACCTTTAGCAAAACTTTTAGTGTAATTAGAAAATAAGCATTCTAGTTGAGCGAAGTGTCTGTTGCTCTGTACTGTTGTAACGTGCAGTAAATTTCGATCTTTGAAGGGCTAATATTAATTATTTATATTTCTAAAGAGGAAAGAGAAATGTCTTACATTACTGTGCCCTGCATCGCTCATTCACCTCTAAGTCAAGACACATCAGGCTGGACCAAGCATAGTCTTGCCAAATTGACGTCTCTTGCCCACACTGTTGCTGGCCTACAAAGCTCATGCCATGCAGTGTGTCTGTGGCTGCTCAGTTCCCGTGTTTAGATCAGGCCTGCATCTACCTCTGAGACAGGTGACCAGTAAGGGAGCTGCAAAGGTCAGTTGGGGACAGAAGAAGAGGACATCACAGACCTAACAAGTGACCTGCCTGAGCATCAAGAAGAATTTATTCTTACCTGCTAAAACAGAAAACAATGCAGGTAGTTGATGAGGTTGATGCAGGTGGTTGATGAGCCAACAAGGGGAGGGGCACTGCTAGACCTGATACTAACAAAGATGGTCTAGTGGGAAATGTGAGGGTTGGGAGCAGTCTTGGCTGCAGTGACCATGAGATGTTGGAATTCACGATCCTGTGAGGAGGAAGCTGGGCAAGAAGTAGGATTGCAACCCTGGACTTCAAGAGAGCTAACTTTGACCTCTTCAGGGACCTCCTTGGAGGAATCCCCCCTGGGCCAGGGCCCTAGAAGGAAAGGGGGTCCAGGAGAGTTGGCTAATATTCAAGCACCACTTCCTCCAAGTTCAGGATTGATGCATTCCTACAAGAAAGAAGTCAAGCAAGGGGAGCAGGAGACCTGCATGGATGGGCAAGGAGCTCCTGGGAAAACTTAATGAGAAAAAGAGAGCATACGTAATTTGGAAGAAGGGCCAGGCAACGTGGGAGGAATATAGGAACATTGTCAGAGAAGGCAGGGATGCAACAAGGAAGTTCCAAGACCTGTTTGGAATTAGAGTTAGCAAGAGATGTCAGGGACAACAGGAAGGGCTTCTACAAATACATCAGCAGCAAGAGGAAGACTAGGGAAAACGTTAGTCTGCTGATGAATGGGAAGGGTGCCTTGGTGTCAGAGGATGCAGAGAAGGCAGAGTTACTAAATGCCTTCTTTGCTTCAGTCTTTACTGCTAAGGCTAGTCCCCCATGAACTACAGAGCCTGGAGACAAGAGAGAGAACCAGGAGAGAAGAAGACTTTCTCCTGGTCGAGGAGAATTAGGTTAGAGATTATTTAGGCAAACTGGACACCCATAAATCTATGGGCCCGAATGGGATGCACCCAAGAGTGCTGAGGGAACTGGCAGGGGTTATTGCTCAGCTGCTCTCCATCATCTTGGAGAGGTCATGGAGAGCGGGGGAGGTGCTGGAGGCCTGAAAGAAAGCCAACATCACTCCAGTCTTCAAAAAGGGCAAGAGGAAAGACCCTGGAAAATACAGGCCAGTCAGCCTCACCTCCATCCCTGGAAAGGTGATGGAGCAGCTCATCCTAGAGACCATCTCTAGGCATGTGAGGGAAAAGAAAGTGATCGGGAATAGTCAGCATGGATTCACCAAGGGGAAGTCATGTTTGACCAACCTGATAGCCTTCTACAATGGGATGACTGGCTGGATGGATGAGGGGAGAGCCGTGTATGCAGGAGGAGTACACCAAAATCACTATTATAAATCAGTGCCCTGAAAACAGCCAAAAGCTCCAGCTGTGGAGGATGAAGAGGATGAGAAAGTGCCTAAATCCATATCTATATCTTCCTTTGTCTGTATTTCCTAATCACTAAAAATATTGCTATCTCACAAAAGCAACTTCAACCCTTTAAATGCAGCAAAAATGTTCCCATTCTCTACATATTTGTGTATATGGAAATACTGAAAAGGAAATACAACTTTCTTACTGTTTTCAGAATATAATGACAGCTCCAATGACAAAGCAACAGCCTAATTAGTCACAGAATGGAAAAAAACAAACAAACACAAGACATTTTGGAACTGCATACATAAACATTCATTTTTTATCTTTTCAGAGCACAAGATATCCACTGAACTATTTATCAAATCATGATAGAAATCTACAGTTTCCTGTAAACAAGACAACATGTCTGAATAAATTCTACCACAGCAAGAAAATACTAAAAGATATGAATATGCATACAGAAGACAAACACCTAAAAACAGTGCTAACAGTTTTAATAGGAAATTCATCTAGGGAGGAAGAGAGTATGTTTAAAAGTTATTTATGCTTCCTGATACTATGAGAAAATCTTTACAGGATATAGAAGCACTTTCATAATTCTTGAACTTTCCTAATATCATTCAGAATTTCACATAACAGGGCAAATTTAAAGAATGAGTAACAAACTGTACTAAAATAACAACATGTAGAATCCTGATTTAAAAATATATATCAACTCTATTAAGGGTCTTGGGGAAAGACAGAAAAAGTGCAGTAAGAGTTACAAGAAGGCTCAGCAGACCATGAAAATAAAGATTTTTGCAATTTTATTGATGAAAATAAATTAAATTGGTGAAAATGAATATGCTAATGAGTAAGAGGGGGAAGAAACTGAAGCATCTAAAACATGAAAGAGAAAATACTGATTGTTATAAATCCCAGTTAGGAAAATGAAGAGATATAGACAGGATATTGTGAAAGCTTTACAAATGTTCAGACAATTATATATAAATTACAGGAAGAAGAATATTTAAACTGTATATACATGTGCACATACACACACATTATCATATGCAGATAATATATGGCCAAAAGCAACAATGCTAAAAGAACTGAGCTAAAAGAGCTATCAAAGGATTATAATAAATATATATATATGCATGTATGTATGTATGTATGTATAGTACAGAACTTCCAAAAGTAGTGATTCTGGTAATCAATACCCAATAACTTTAACTTCAGGTCATCATCAAAATGACAAGACAAAAAAAAAGTCAATAAGAAACATAAAACAATGATTAAATGATTAGCATAAGTCTATAAAAGTTCTTTACAAGAATAAGCAGACTGGGGAATAACATTTATTAACAGATCTAGATTTTTGTTGCATATCTAACAGTGTCTTGTCCCACTTCAAAAAAAACAAACAAACAAACACACAAAATATAACTTAGAGACATTATGAATAGAAGCACTGCAAAGGAACAAAAAACAACTCTAGGCCTGAAGAAAAGGGTCATGAAAAAGAGATGCTAGTTAGTGACTTAAATGAAGGTCTCAGGAGGGTACTGCAGGCATCTGGATTTAGGCCTGATATTGATATCTTCATCCATGATAGAGAAAGCAATAATGGCAAGAGCTTCCAAAAGGCAAGAGTAGAAAGCAAAACTGAGGGATCTACAGGGCAGAATTTCAACTAATCTTGCCTGCCCCTGCCATCCCAAACCAAACCTTTGTGGTTCTGGCTACATTCACAAATGGAATTAGCCTGTCATGGAGCAGAGAGATGGTATCCTTTACACAACCCTAATTATAACTGAGTTCATTTCTTGACACCTTAGTACAAACATTAAGTTAACAATCAGGAAGGAATCAGATGAGAATAGTAAAAATTACATAGCAAATGGAATCATAGTTTTATATTAAAATTACACCTTATTTTACAAATAACACAGAAACAAGGAATGAAATAGAAACCAGCTACAAACATGAGAAGAGTGTAGTGAACACTGCCATCGTCTCTGCAACATATGCACCCTGCAGCAATCTCAAGAAGTACACCAGAGGAACATTCCTAATCCATCTGAGGATCCCCTACCCTCTTGCCGTAGGGCAGAGGGGTTGGAATTAAGAAACAAGGATGAATGGAAACAGATTCCTGCTCAGGGGGGCAGGAGAATCCCCTCCCAACCCACCTCTCCTCCCCGGGTGACCATATGCAATAGGTATGAGGCCCTGGAACTTGAGGGACAGGTAAATGAGGACATGGACCAAAGTCCATTTAGGGGGTTGTCTAGGGTGAGGCAGTCAAGCCCATGCCTTAAGACTGCCTCTACTAAGAAGAAAAGAAGGGCAATGGTTGTGGGCGACTCCCTTCTGAGGGGAACAGAGGGCCTAATCTGCCAACTGGCCCCTCCCCACAGGGAGGTCTGTTGCCTCCCTGGGGCTAGGGTAAAGGACATCACTAGAAGGCTCCCAAGTCTTGTAGGGCCCTTGGAGTATTACCCGCTATCGCTCTTCCAGGTTGGCGGCGATGAAGTTGCCAAGAGAAGCCTGAGGTCCATCAAAAGGGACTTCAGGGCATTGAGGAGATCAGTTGAGGAAGCGGGTGCACAGGTGGTGTTCTCCTCTATGCCCTCAGTGTCAGGGAAGGATGCTGAGAGGAACAGGAAAAGCCACCTGCTCAACACATGGCTAAGAGGCTGGTGTCCTCAGTTAAATTTTGGGTTTTTCAACCATGGGGCAGTCTTTACGGCACTGGGCCTGTAAAGCCTTCCTTTCCCCCTGTAGTCAGCGCTGGTGAGGCTGCACCTCAAATACCGTGTTCAGTTTTGGGCTCCTCACTACAAGAAAGACATGGAGGTGCTGGAGTGTGTCCAAAGAAGGGCAACAAAGCTGGTGAAGGGGCTGGAGCACAGACCTTATGAGAAGCGGCTGAGGGAGCTGGGGTTATTTAGTCTGGAGAAGAGAAGGCTCAGGGGAGACCTTATCGCTCTCTACAACTACCTGAAAGGAGGTTGGAGTGAGGTGGAGGTCGATCTCTTCTCCAGAATAACTACCAAAAATAGGACAAGAGGAAATGGCCTCAAGTTGCACCAGGGGAGGCTCAGGTTAGACATTTGGAAAATTTTCTATGTGGAAAGAGTAGTCAAGCATTGGAACAGGCTGCCCAGGAAAGTGGTAGAGTCACCGTCCCTGGCAGTGTTTCAGAAACGTGTAGATGAGGCACTTAGGGACAAGGTTTAACAGGCATGGTGTTGAAGGGCTTACAGTTGGACTCGATGATCTTGAAGGTCTTTTCCAACCATAATGATTCTATGATTCTATATCATGTAACCTCAGAAATCTCTTGCTTTCTTCCCCACACAAACCAGCATCCAAATCTTGTAATTTCTTCTTCAGCAGTCATCATCACCCCCTCCCTTTTCTCAAAACTTGGGCCAGCCACACAAATTACTTTGTGCAGTCTCATAATCACAACACTAATTATGCACTTCTGTATTGTGTCATCCTTAAAATTAGACCATAAAATCTTCTAGGCATGATACAAACCAGTCTCTGATTCACATGGAGCTACAAGATGAGAATTACTGCTTAGCTTCTTCATCGAATCCACATACAGAAAATAAACAAAATAGCAGACAACACAGAACCTTCTGAAACTATAGATCAGTCTTTGTTTTTTATTTTATTTGCCACTCTTTTTTAATAGGCACCAGACAGCAGGATTTGCTGTCTGGGAGACCAACAATTCCTATTCTTTAAGCACCCCCAGTTCTGATGGCTTTAAAGTACAAACTGTCAGACTGAAAACTAATCTGGAAATCCTGGCAATTTGAGTGGATTCTCCAGTCACAACAGAAAAACCTCTCCAATTCTGCACCTAACAACTGCCTCAAGTACAACGAGCTGCTGGAGTCATTTTCTGTGAATGGTTGAGGCTGCACACTGAATCACTCGCAGTCATCTGTAAAAGTCTGTTTTCTTTCTTTCTTTTTTTTTTTTTTTTCCAGGATTGAGCTGAAGAAAATTCACATAGAGCAGGAGAAAGTAGAGGTAGTGTTTGGCACATACCCCATACTGGCATGCTCAATGGCTTGCCAAGTGCACTTGTAATTATACAGTTAGAGGCTCAAATATGGAGTTAGGAATACAAGCTTTAGTATGCTCTTTTTAAAATATGTCATCAAAATATGGCCCAGAATCCATCCTAACTTGCATCCCCTTCCATATCTCATCTTGCTATTTTGATGCATTATAGCATCATCCCAACAGCTCAAGGCACTTGCCAGTTACGGTTCTGACATCATTTACAGGTGAAATATAAATTCACTAAATCTCTTTCCTGCTGTTGATGTGATCCCTTAACCTTCCCTTTCCACAACTATGGTTCTTTGCCTTGCCCTCATCCCTGGCCTCTCTGCTCTCTTCATTTCCCATGCTGCCTTCCCTTTCCCTCTTATTTTTTCAAACTGTCAACATTCAGCATATACTTACAGTAAGATTCATTTCCCAATGGACACTGCCCTTTTATCTCAAAGCTCACTTCAGAACACTCTACTGTTTTTTGCACTTCTTTGAGGAATAGGAATTTTAAAGTGTGTTCTTTAGTTACAGAGTTATCTTAAATTTAGCATCTGTCTGCATGACACAGACCAAGTAGAGAACACTAAGCAAAAGGGTGTGTTTCCAGTCACTAATGTGTAAAAAAAAGAGCAAGAAGAGGTAGAGAAAGAGTGAGTGAGCACCAGCACAGTGTATGCCACATTTAAAAAAGGAGGGGGAAATAAAGTCAAGCCAGTAAGTTACTACCCAAACTACGGACAGCAATATTCAAACTGTACAGAAGTTACTACACCATTAGCAGCAAAAGGCAATGACCCTTCTCAGATTTTGTCACTCTTATTTTTAGTTATGCAACAGAAGGTACAAAGTCTAACAACAGAACACAAATAAATCAAATCTTGCTTTGCTCGTTTTCTTTTTGCTTTCCCAAACATTTTTTAAAAATATTTTTTCCTTGCTGGAAAGCTAGACGCACCCAGAAATTCAAGTCAGTTCTTTTAAATGACACTCGAATAATCATTTAAAGACTGACAAAAAGTCAGTAGCATAGCCAGATGTTATTTGTTGGAATATCTACACAAGTTTTGTTTGGGAGAGCGCATACAAAACAAAACCTCTGCTGCTAAGATAAGTCCCATTACTGCAAAGTTCTACATGGGATTGACTGAAGCACAAGAAGATCAAGTCATACAGTATTTCTACAAATAATCATGCAGAAAGCAATTTACTACCACTGTCAATAATGAGCTCCAGCTGGGAGCTGGAACTCATTCATGCCAACCTTATTTCCAGTCAACCTATTTTCCAGTCAACACAGTTAGAACTGAACAGCTCAAGGAGTATAACTTATATTAATTTTAAAACAAAGTAACATATTAAAAGTAGTGTTTTTCTAGAGAGTGGGCCTAGAATTTTTATTAACATATGTGAAAAAATAAGTTTAGAGATAATAGTGACAAAGTAGCTATGCATACCATGATGCTTGATTTTTCAGACATACTCAGCCTTTATACAATAATGCAGACTTGGTTTAGAGCTGTGGATATTTGGCATTGGCAGAGAAAGAAAGCAAAACAAGAGAAATCCAACTGTGAGTAACCAAAAGCTTCCTAAAAGACCCCTCACATCTTCCAACTTTCCAATACACTCCTATATTTCAGAGAACGCATGCCCAGTCAAGGTTGCTAACAACATTGTGAGGTGCCAATAGAGGGTACCTGGGATTCTTTTGGACTACAGAATTAGTTGCACTGAACTCGAGAGAGCATCATTTGTCAAGTCTAAGAATTTATTAGAGCTAAGCGGGTCTACACATATGACGGATGCTGGACAACACTAAACAATTAACGCCAGACAATCTACAAGTAAAACAAAATTAAAACATATAGCAAAGTTAGAAATATAATAGAACTAAAAATAGAATACACATATCAGAACTCTACAGTTAAGCCACAGATGCACAGTACAATGACTGCTATCGCCCTTTCCTTGTCCTTATGGACCACCCTTCCAGTGTAGTTTTCCCGGATTGTTCTCATCACACTCAAGCTGCACCAGGATGATTCAGGTTCTCCCTGGCAGTTGGCATCAGAGGCATCACCACGGACAGGTAGCTTGTCAAGAGGCAAAGCTGCCGCTACCCTGACTCCTGGGTTTCTGTTTTGACCTCACCAAGGGTTATTAGAGGCTTCTCTGATTTCTCCCATATTAATCTGTGTGTCTTCTCTGTGACTCATGAATGCTCAGTGGGTACAGCCCAGGAGTGTGCTGTTGCTTTGTCTAGAGCCCTGTTCCCACTGCCAGTTAACACTTGCTAGTTGCCATCCTACGATGTGCTCCCAGAGCTGCCTTGCTCCTACCATTATCCTGGCATTACTCAGCTGTATTAAAACACAGAGAGTTTAAATCACGTTTGCCCTGCCTTATCTTTCCCCTCCTTTTTTTTTTTTTTTCTTTTCCCTGGAAATAGCACACATGGCTTGGCTTTATCATAATTGCTGCCTGATGGGTGGCCATGCTTACCCTGTGACATAGTGGCACAGTGACATTCAATGGGATCACTGCAGGTAGGCCTCTATCCACCTAGTTTTTACACTGGCAAGAAACTCCTTAATACAGAGTCACAAATCACTTATTATCACTTTTTTAATAGCATTTTTTCCTTGTTGCTTTTGGCAGCCTGTAGTTCACAAATAGCTAGTATTTACACATAGCACAACAATTGCAGTTTATCAGGTTAATCTGTCTCCTCACTAAATTTGGATTGGGTGGCTATCATCAATGCAGCATAGCATAAACTGCCTTAAAGAACAACCATTATGCATTGACTATTGTTTCTTATTAAGCTTACTTTGTAGTTATGGCAAACATCATTACATAAATGGTGCTTCACACTGTGGTGCAAGAGGCCTGTAATTATTTAAGTGTCTTGATAAACTCTGGGATTCTTATTAGCTAATTTGGTTTGGGTGAATGCTACATAATTTTTTTCTTAGTTGGGATGGAAATTCTGTGATGCAGATTATTATCATTCTCCAGAAAATAAAAAGAAGATGGCAAAAGGAATACCACTAAATGATGAAGTAACTTGTATAAATCCTGAAAGAATAGCCATCAACACATATTTCTACATAAACTCTGACAAATTAGAGGAGAATTTTTACATAACAAAAAATTATGCATAAAAACAGTAGTCTATTAAATTATACTTGCTAGTTTGCAAGTAGCTAGATGCTGAATCAGGATTCATCAGAAATTTCTCTGAGTCAGTATACAAAAGTGCAGCTTTAGATTACATGATTTACTTTGAATTAAATATATCAAGAGACAAACTTATCTCCTGGAAGTACATTTCACGACTTTCAATTGCTACAGTAACTATTCCATAATCTTCCATTTTATACATTCCTGCTTAAAATGAGCTTCCTTTCCTTTACCCTGCTGTTCAACCCAAACAGATCACATTGATCAAGTTTACTTTTATAAATAATACTTAGGAAATTAGAGACTTAAGTAAATTAGAAAAATTACAAGGAGACACCTTTTAAACTTCTGAGAAATCTCTAGAACCACAAGGCTGAACTAGCTTGCTCTTTGAAACACTAGCCATGGACTGAATTATTCTAGATTCTTATTAAAGGTTTTCATCTTTCATTAATGGTTTGGAATTCATATAAGCCAGTTTCTCTTTGAAAGTAGTGTTGCTTGGCATCATATGCCAATGAAGAATGGTTTAATCATTCAATTGTGCAAGAGGGAAGTATCTCTTCTGATACATCATCAATGCAAAATTGTGAGGGCCTTCTTGAATGGCAGTGGGAAGTTGTTCTGTAATGACAGTAACAAAAAAAAATGTTGGGATAATGTTGTTGTATATTGAGGATCTGATCAATCAATCACTTGCATTGTATTTCCAAACTCTACTGAGCAAAGGTACTGAGCAAAAATGTGGCTATGATTGTGTTTGTGATTGTTACTGACACAAAAATGATATAATTAATTTATTGCAGATAAGTACATTTGGATCTGTCTTGACACCTTGGAGTAGTTCCTGAAAGCCTCAACTTTGATCTAAAGCATTACATGAGTATCCCAAGGTGCAAGGAAAGAGAAATAACAATTCAACCTGTGTAAACATCTATCTTAGAATAGACTTAATATTTGAGTTGTCTAATAGATGCAAGAGATAATGACTGTTCTTCAAAGATTTACAAGGCATATGATATGCATAAATACATATTACTTCCATCAGATACTTCTGGGTATTTATAATATAAAAAGTACTATTCTACTAAAAACTTATAATCAATAAAAAGCCAAGCACATATTATTAGCCTTAATGCAGTGGCAGCAGAGATACAAAACTGAATTTGCTCTGCAATATAATGCCAATTTTCATCTCTAGTCAGATGGTCTTAATGTTAGAAGTGATTGTTTCAAATCAATTTCATAAATGATTTTGAGCTAACCTGCTTTGTTTTTAGGACAGGAATCCATGACTTTGTGTACTGCATGATATACTAAGGAAGTAAGAGAACTTCTATCTTTAATGGGTTCTAGCTAAAGACAAAAACAAGTATTTTCCCCATTGCATTCCTAATCAGAAATGTATATAGTAATTGTTGCAGAATGGCTAAAGGAACAGGGACATGGATCATGGGAAGCTTTGAACAACCACGGCCTTGGCTTCTAACTCAGCTAGGCCCCTGGCATAAGTTAGGCCTTAGGTTTGCAATATAGAGATCTCAGCATGTTTTTTCAGAGACATGGTGACCTTGGTAGTCTGCATAAACACTAGTAGCTTTGCAGTTATCCAGAGTGTGAGAAAGTAGCTAAGTTTCCTTGCTGCTA
>VZSV01000075.1:3619496-3668474 GCA_013398735.1 Nothocercus julius | reverse complement strand
AAGAAAAAGAAAGCAGCCCTGAGCCTTCCTGCCCCGCAAATTGTTTCACAAGCTCCGTGATGAAATAATTTACCCAGGATGCTTTCAATGCTGCTGTTTGGTCCCCGGCGCTACTTTTAGCCCATCGCGGGCTGCTTGAACCGAGGTGCTCTTTCCTGCGCGCTTCCTCTGCGTGAAGTCATGCTGGGCTAAGGGAATAATTAAATACATACGTAGAGAGAATATATACATACACGCATACGCACACACACACACACATACATGTACATATAGATATGCAGGGGCACGGCGGCCCCGGACTGCCCCCGCGCTTGGCACCAGGCTGTGCCCGGCATTTGGCCCGGGTCTTGGCAGCGGCTGCGGGAGGTGCCAGCCCGGGCGGGGACCCCAGGCACGGCCTGGCACCCGCCAATATTTACCCGTGACTCAGGGCCAGGCGAGGGATGCAAAGGCTCACCAAGGTGAGGGAGATGGCAGAGGAGGTGCCGGCTAATAGATGGGCTCCGGTCCCACGGGGTAAAGGCGTGTTGACAGATCACGTTAATCAGTAATTTTTTTTTTTTTTTTCCTGTGGGTGCTTGTGACAAGTGGCCCCAGTCGCCGGGCTCGTAACCTCTTCGTCGCCGGGATCCGCGCTGATGCCCAGGTGTCCCCGGAGTCCCCAGCATCCCCAGCGCTATTTAGTGGGACACCGCTCCTGTCCAGCGGGTTTCTTCCGGGTTTATGGGGCCAAATCCCATCACTTATGGCCACCTGTGCTGGGACCCGCTCAGCTGGCTCGGAAAGGTGATTTTATAACCCCAATTCCACTTTAGGAAGAAAGCAAGGTGCTCGCCTCGAGTGCACCGCGGGGGCTTTGCCACGCTACCTGCTCTGCTATCACGATAGGGTAAACCATGCTTAAAAACACGATTCCTGTGCTCCAAGGGAATGGAGCCTATGTGTTGTTTTAGGGCTTGTTAGTGCCAGGTCCTACAGCCTGATTCCTGAATAGTTTGCATTGTGCGAAGGAGACCCGAGCAAACATTGTCCCAGGAAGGCTGGCGGTTTCCCTGCGCCAGCCGCGGCAGCCTCTCCCTCCCCTCCCTAATCTCTCCCTTTTAAATTTGTTTTGTAAAGAAAAGGGAAAAAAGAAAGAAGAAAGAAAGAAAAAAGATAACTCGTAGGGAGGGAGAACGGATCAAAGAGCGAGTGAGGGGTAATATATCTCGCAGTCAATCCCAGGACAGGCGTCCCTTGGCAGTAATAGGAAAGCGGTGCGGCTTTTCCCGAGGCGGAAAACCTTCCGCACGGGGGAAAAATCCACCTTGCGGGGCGTTTGCAGGCGCTTGCCCCCCGCCTCGGCACCGCTGGCGCGCAGGGTGCGCGGCGCTCCGCGGGCCGGGGCCGAGAGGCTCCCTCTCGTTTCCACCTTCCCTCCCCTCGCCCAGAGGCTTCGGAGGAGGAAACAACGTTTGTTCGTGTCGAGCCTCTGCAAACAACCAAACTAGTTTACACAGTTGGTTATGACAAACGAATAAATTGTTTTTCTTAAGTACCCCGTCCTAGGCGAGCACACACTTTAACTCGCTCTCCTATTAGGCAGCTTTTTACTAGATTGCTTTTTCATCGCGTGGCTATCAGAAGGAGATAATGACCAAAGAGGTGGAACCTAATCAGCCTTTTAGTTGAGTTTAAAGAGCCTAGAGGTAGCTTAAAGGTAGCTTTGGTCATGTTTGCTGGCCAGCTGCGATGTTTGCACTACCACGTTATGATGGGGAGAGTAATGTGTTTGATAGATAAGCGAAAGAGGTTAGCCAAAAACCAAGGTCATGTGTGATAAGACTTGACACTTTTACTCATTTTTCACACACTTAAAAGGAAACTTTAAAATATGAAGTAAAAAAAAAAAAAAAAAAAAAGGTAGCAAAGACTCGACATCTACCATAAAAAACAGCACACGAACAAACCTTACTTCCTATTTAATTAGCCCAAAACCTTATCATAGTTTGGAACATGTCATGCTGTAAAAAAAAAAAAAAAAAAGATAAAAAAAAGAAAAAATCAATGTTTTTCTATTTTGTTAGCAGCAGGTTGGTTCTCAAAAAAACCACTGTTCATGGGATAATCACACAATTCACTTTTTCCTTTTTGATCTTTTATCTTCACTTTTTAAGTAGTGAATAAAATAAGTTATAAGCTGAAGATAAGTCTGTGAGTGTAATCAATAGTGAAGGGAGTGTCCAGGCTTTTAACAGGAGACAGAAATGGTGGAGAAAAAGAAAAATTCCTCACTTTGGAGTTAAAATCTGTACACAAGCAAAACACCAGGTACCAATGAAGAAGTATAAATAAAGCAAAATGCAACCAAACAATCAATGGCAAAGCTCTCGTTAACTTAAATACATCCTACCGTGACTAGAATGGTATTTTAGAAATACTTGTGTACAGGAACATAGATACTTATTATTGATCTTGGATTCTATACAAATGAATCGTTTTTTTACTATGTAAACTTGAATTTTAAACCAACACTGACTACATTTTTCTTACAGCAAGCATTTCTGCCATCTTCAGTTGCAAGCTACACAGTGAAGATCAGTCTCTGGCCAACACTCACTTTCCACAAACAAATGGTTTTGGACCCCACTCAGCAAAGTCCTAGGAAGATAATATTTGCAGAGCCATGTAAAACCAATTTTCCAAGGCAGCTTAGGGAAAGGCGTACAATGGCACTCCCATGCCTGTGTCCAAACTGTGGATCCTCAAAATGCCTCTGCAGCTGCTGCTCAGGATCAGCATGGAGCTTGCAGACATTGTGGCTTTCCTGCTTGAAGTCGGGTACGTGCCTAGAAGTTGCCTCTGGGAAGATCTAGGGTCATCTGTCCTTTGGCATGGCTTGGTGGTTGCTGCTCTTTTGCTAGGAGCCCTTCCCAAATAAGCCTCCACACTTGTCCATGGGGACTTGTCTAGAGAGAATTCTCAACATGTTGAGCAGAGAAAATAAACGGGGTGAGAAAAGGAGGTGCTCTGCTTCCTTCTACTTTCTGGAAGAGGTTCTTTCCTTGCCTCCTCCTCCACTAGTCCTTGTGGGATGCAGTAAGCGCATACGGATGGTGACGTAGGCTCCAGACCCTCTTCCATCTGAGAGGATGTAGGCTTTTACCTCAGCCCTGGTGGGAGGGGAGGGAAGAAATGGGCCACATTCATTACCTTCTCTTGAAGTTATTCCTCTTTCCAGATGAAATGGAGATGGAGAGAGCATGCCAGTATGAGAGCAGTTCTGCAGCCTGGTGAGTAGAGCGCAGGCCAGGAAGCAGAAGAGAAAATGTAACTCCTGGGTGATTCCTCCAAGTCCCAAACTCTCCATGGAGTGGGACGCATGCTGCATCTTTGCAGCAAATCTGAAACACCAAGCTCCTGATGTTTTTCCAGGTCTTAGAGCATGGGACTGGACACTGGGTTGCCTCTTTGAACCCCACTACACCTTGGTTCCTGAGAATGGTTTGACAGTTCCCCCAGGGGAGCCCAATCTTCACAGAACTTTTCTGCAGAACTCAGCGCAGCACTGGCTTAGAGGGCCCTGAGCAAAGAGGAGCTCAGGTCCCACTGCTGGTTCAGCCACGCTAGCCTGGCCTTGTGTCTGGAGCAAACGGCTCCTAATCAGGACAGGCCAAAAGTCGGGCTGATACACCTACCTTGCTCCTAGAGCTACCTTGGTTGGTGTGCTCTCATCTATGCTTGCCTGGGGCACTTTTGAAACCTAATTTAAAACCTATGAGATTTAGGTGCTTAAACACATCCAGTACTTGTGGAAATAAGCTTTATATAGCCAAAACATTTGGGCTTTTTTTTTTTTTTTTTTTTAGTAATATCACGTAGGCACCTGCTTAACTGAAGCCATGTGAGGTATCACCCAGACATCAGTGAGACACCTCATGT
The DNA here is from genome assembly GCA_013398735.1 of Nothocercus julius. Classification (NCBI taxonomy): domain Eukaryota; kingdom Metazoa; phylum Chordata; class Aves; order Tinamiformes; family Tinamidae; genus Nothocercus; species Nothocercus julius. The sequence continues at coordinate 3,664,553 of VZSV01000075.1, read as the reverse complement.
CTAAAATAAAACGTGAGATTGAGCATTTTGCTGAACAAGGGTGAAATCACTCACACACTTGGAGCTCCTGCAGTGCCTACACACATTGCTGAATCACGGCCAGAGCAATAAAATTACAAAAAGCATATTCGGGATAAAGAGGATGAAGAGCAGGGTCTCAAGCATAAGAGTATCTCTAAAAATAATGCTCAGCCCAGTATCCTGTGCAAAATCCACTTCATTTCCAGCACAGAACTAGCATGAGAAGGACAAGGGTTTTCCATAGCCCCATTGCACGGGACAACCTTTTGCCTCCAGTATTCCTTGCCATTCCTGAGTCTCATGGGCAATGACTTCTGGATGGAACCTTTCCTTAGAGCAGGAGAGGCGACAGTGGCTCCATCTGGATTCCATTTTCAATAAAAAAAAAAAGGGAAACACAGGTCTTCATTAACTTTTTTCTTCCTATAGGGATCACCTTTATCACTTTCTATATCTCATTTTAATATTCTATATCAATGTTGTTTTTTTAGCTGATTTTAATGTCAACTAGGGATTAATGTGCATTAATTAAATTGACTGTATTTTCTTTAATGAGCACAAAAGGATTTTATGTTAATACTGATGATCCTAATAAGGATTCCGTCTACTTATCTGTATTTTCTCAGCATCCTGAAATATTTTATTAGGAAATAAATTAATTTAGTTACTATCACAGGGTAGAAACAAAAGCTCTCAGGTGACTGCTGACTGTGTTTGGCATTAGCAAGCACTTAGTAACATAACTAGTCATCATAGTACATTCTTTTAGACTGAATTTTTGTCTTTTCTATTTCTTGTTTGTATATAAAGCCAAGTCTAAATGAGCACAGAGTAGCCCTAACAGTGATGTTCTAAGTGAAACAAGAGCTTCATGCCCTTTTCCATGGTGTGAGCTGCTGGAAAGGAAGGAAAAGAGAGGATTATCTTTTTGTAGGAGGCTATAAAGTTTTGCTTACAAAAACTAGGACAGGTAGTAACATATGTTCTTTTTCAGCTGTTCAGGTTGATAATACAAATCAGTTTCCAACTTTCTAAGAAGCTATAATATAATAATGATTGTTCACAACAAATGAAAGAAGTACATTTATTTGCATGCATGAGTATATCCATGTCAATATATTTTTATACATTCACAGCTGTTCTGAGCTTGAAAGACACTTGACTTGCTGAGCAAGCGTTTAATAAAAAGCCTATGGAAATGTTAATTAATGATGTTCAGTACTAAATGCTCACTTTGATGCTAAAATGTTGTGCTGCACAGATTTAAAATTCATTCTTCATTTTTTGCCCTTGTTACCATCTGCAAATTTCTACCCCACACCCCATTCTCACATCAGGTTGCTGCAATAATTTGCTTGTTTGCTAGCATATGTCAGTAACGAACAAGGGGGATAGATTCTGATCTCACCCCACCTGTTTAATGTAATGGCTTTCACTTGCATGATTTGTGTCAGCTGTTCCCCATATCATCATTTAAATGACCACGCTGCTCAAAAGGTCCTGCCTTGCCCATGGGCCTGGGAAGGTTTGTAGGAAGAGGCAATGCCTCTTAGAGGTTATCAAGAAGATGGATGTTGGTCTGTTCCTCAACAAGGCTCTTTCTATTGAATTCAGAAAAAAGTATTTTGGTATGGAAAGCTGTCCAGGTATAAAATAGTCTGCAAGAGTTGGCTCTAAGTAGAGAAGTGAGAGACATAATTGCTGCTGTAATGTCTACTGGAATCTGAAGGATTTTGGGGGACTTGGAGCCTTCTTTGTCCAACTTCAGCCATGGATAACCCATGTGTCTGCATCCCATTGAAGGTAATTGTTGTTTCCTAAGGGTTATGGTGCCTAGAAATAGAGCTTTGAAAATATAAAATGGTACCTTTTGGAACTGATAACAGGAAAAAGGTGCAAAATACTTGAAAATGTAAATACTGGTTTATATTTCAAACATTAGTTTTAAATTGTGCTTATAGAAATCTTATTAATGTGATTTGAATTATCTTTTTACTTACATATCTGTAATAAAAACTTTTTTTTCTGCAAATAAAGTGACAACAGCTTAAATATAACAAAAAATAAAATTGGCTAACATATAGCAAAAAAAAAAAGTCCTAAAAGACAAAACAGAACAGCTTAGACTAAAATCAACATTGAAGCAAAAATCTTGACTTGAAAAGAATCAAGATGCTCCTCATATAGGAGTAAAGAAGAAACTATATGAAATGCAGTTGCTTTGAGACCTTCTGACATGGGTGTGGGTGTGTGTATAGATAATGTTTAGGCATTTATTTCTTTATACTATTTTTTATGCGTAGTTCAAGTTTTGAATAGACTGTTTATGCAGGGTTTTAATAACTCTTCTGTTTACCTTGTGCCTTTTTTGACATATTAACCTCTTTCAACAGCAACTATAAATTATATAATTGTATTACAGCTTTAATTAATTGAAAATATTAGTAGATGACCTGTAATTAATATTAAATAATTACAGAAATTACTGTTACATTTGACAATCTGGAGCTGAAACTCTAATATTGTGTGCTAAGACCCCCCCCCAGTTTAATATATGTTGTAGTTAAGTATTTTATGATTTCTCTCTACTAAAAGTTAGTTCTTTATGCTCAGTATGGTGGTACTGGGGAAGGCTGGTCTGAGGGCACACAGAGTGGCCACAAGGCTGGGCTCAGCCATGCAGTGCTGGAGGGTATCCCTTGCCCCTCTCTGCCCTGACAAAACCTGTTGCTGAAATGCAGCTTTTTGTGATACTGTTTTGGGGAAGTGAAAATATGGTTGTCTGGTAGGATGCTTTAAAAGGAGCCATTTCTGAACAATATTACTTCCATTTTCAATTTTTGGAAGTCATTTTGAAATTAAACCTTATTAAACCTCAGTAAATCATGTTCAAAGAAATTTCCTCAAAATAAATGAGTCTGTCTTTAATTATGTGTCACTAGAGGACATTTAGAAGGGGAATAATTAATCAACATATTTATTATTATTATTAAAGTTACTACTTATGTCATTATATACTTTGACAAGTGGAATAAAGCATTTTCTTTTCTAGAGAGGGAAAAGCCCACCTTTTTCTAGCTCTCAATTTACTGTAAGTCTAGTATAACACTTTCCACATAGTCATACAGATGTGTTATTTTTATGGTAAAATTATTCTGGGGGAATATTCCTGGAGCAGGCACTCTGCTGCTGTGGTGCAAATTAGGGAGCAGAAGCATGTACATTGTGTCTGTAAGGTGGCCTGAAGAAGGATATGAAATGGCATCATCCCTAATGCTGTGCTGCTCAGAGGTTACATGAGCTCCCCAGGTTTCAAGAGCTTATTTCCTACAGCTGAGGGAATGTAATCCATTTTAAGACCTGTCCTCTGCTTCAAAACAATATTCTTCTTGCTGTTGGCTGTGCAAGTTGTTAGGCTTTTAATTCTGTATGATTTGTACTGTGCTTGCGGCCCAAGTCTGTTCTTTTGTACCTGGCAACTTTAGGCACCCCAAAAGTACTGGGCTGGTTGTATGAGTGCAGTAGAATTCAATGTTGAATTATGACCATCTAAGTTAAACTGTGTCTTGTCATATTGGCAAAAAGATAACTAATGCATTAGTCTTGCTTTTTCTTTAAGTATTTTTTGAGATGGTATTTGCAGTATATCTTAGCCTATCTAGCAACTGGATTGGGAAAGCAGGCACCACCAGATGTGAACTTGGGAGGCCACCTCTAGCTATCCAGAGTCTTCCTATAAAACAAAGTCAAATCATAAACTGATCAAAGCCCAGCAGTCTAGATCTGTTTTTCTAATAGTCTGCTAAATCTTCCTTTCCTGTGGTTTGCTCACTTTAATAAAAGTGAGCAAACTTTAATAAAATAACTTAACTGACTTTTCCTGGCTTACTTGGTCACTAATGACTTTATTCTTATTCCAAGACAAGGTGAAACTTGCCTATCGGGGAAAAGTCTCCCAATTCCAAACTGTGGTCCCTCTTCTTTAAGGAATGGGGGGATTCATTTACCCCACAACTTCATGGTAATGCTTTTCCGATTTGATTTGTATGTATCCTGAGTGGCATTTTTAAAGTTACTGCTTTGGTTGGATGAAGACAACACTTGTGTGTGCAGTGATTGTGCTCAGTATTGGCATGTGCATAAATGGAGGCGGTAATCAGAAAATGCAATCCATAAAGGTTTAGGGGATGTTGTTCAAAGCACACAAATCTATGCTTTGTTCATGTGCATATATAAATATCTGCAGAAGAAAATCAAGGCATTGGTGATCCCAACCCAGATCAGAGCCTTATAAAAACAATGCCTCTACAGGTGTATGCTTTACAGTTTCCTCTAACCACCTCCTTTCATTGCCAGCTTAATGAGTGTTTTCAAGTGCATGACAAAAATGAGATGAGAGAGTTTGGGGAAATCTCCTTGTCAAGAAAAAAAAATCTTGAATTAAGTGTCAGATATTTGGGGCTTTGCAGTCATAGCTGTGTTTTCAGAGTATAAAACTAATAATATACATTGAACTACTGAGATACTATAAAACAAAGGAGAGAAGTCCAGTAAACACAGCCCCTAAAGCAGCCCGAGATGCTCGCTTTTGATCTGCAGGAGTCTCTGCTGCTTAATATTGTATAGAAAGACCTATTTTGCTTAACCTGTGGGTGCTACCTTGAGTAATATTTTGGCAATTTGATATTTTTTAGCAAAGCTGCCATTTCTTGGGTCTCCTCTTATCATTCACTTCCCCTGTGTTCTCTCATGTTATTAAACTGAAGAACAATGGGATTTTTCCTCCTCTTGTTTCCTCTGTAAATTGATTTATGTTACAGTGCATAGTTGCATTACACACCCTTGTGTAAAACAGGCTCAGCACTAAAGAATATCTGGCTATCTACCACTTGAAGATTAATATTTTCTGTCTGAGCACCTGAAAAAACAGGGCACTTGCAGCTGGAAAAGTACATTCAGCTACAGGTTTGTGTTTTTAATAGCCTGTGGAAACTCATCAGCTTTTTCCTGTTGTAGCTATTTATCCAACATCATGACTATAATGCTTTATAGTTCTGCTGCTTGTTTCCTCCCAAAACCTTGAAGTGCTTTACAAGCAATAATTATCGCAATCATCTTGTGCAACATTCAAATAGTGAAGAGCAACCATTTCACAAGAGCTAAAATGAGCTAACTGTGAGGTAGCTCTATAAAGGTTGCGAGTTATTCAGATGGTAGACACTACTAAGCCAACTGTAGACTGGTGCAGCTGAAAATGACACTACCCAGCTGAAGTAGCAACCTGCTGTCAACAGGCAGAATTGAATTATAATTTGTCTGTGTCAGAGGATCAGAAATAGCACCCAGCTGAGAATCTTACTGAGAGCTATAAGGGTCTCTCTTCTGCACCACTTGTCTGGGCATCTTTGTGTTCTCAGTTCACTAGGAAGGATGCACATTGATGAAGGTTACAGGAAAAAATAACTTTTTTCCAAGATAGGCCAAATTTATGTGTTTTCTCACATAAATTCAGGGAGAAGAGGGGACTTTTTAAAATGCTGAGGAATATGTAACCATTTTTATAAAATCTATTCACATGGTTATTATTATTCTATCTCATCCCAAAGACATCCCCAGCAGCACAGGGAGTTCCACTGCTCTTCTTTGAGACCAGATTTATTTAAGCATTGCAATAAATGCTGCTAGTTAAGCTATGGTTTACAGGCTATTTATGTTTTAAAAATGCCTTTGTGAGGACAATGTGAATTTTAGTCCTTTACTCAGGGTGTATTAAAAGGTAATAGGCTCCCACTACTTCCTGTCAGCTGTTTAACTCCAAATCCTTGCTGAGTCTGACATTAGAGAGCTGTTGCTATGGGAAAGACTAAGTTGTCTTAATTGCACATGCTGTCAGTTTAAAACATTGGGAATAGAAAAACAGGGCTGGAGAATATTTAGACATGCAGATAAGGAAGGCTAGAATAAATAGGTGAGCAATGGGAACTTGTACATCTTAAGATCAGGGAGTGTCCTTCCCAAAGGAAGCAGCTGCTGAAGTTTAGGAGGGTATCACCTCCTGGTTGCTGTAGCATGGGTTGACAGGTTTCAGCGGGATGACACCTTCACTGGTTGAGTATGTGGCCCTGACATTTTGCTTGGATGCCATTGGGTGACTCTGCTCCCCGTTCTTTTAAGAAAGGTAGAGGGATAATTTGTGTTCCTAGATGGATATCACTGCAGAAAAATTGTCAACAGGGTTCAAGTTTAATGTTTATTTCAAAAATGAGACTTGGCTAATTTACTTTGATTCATGCAGTAGGAGTTAAGCAGCAAAGAAGGGGTTAACCATAAAGAATTTCACCTTGAACCTTGCCCTCTCTTTATCTAGCACACCATAATAAAAGATCAAGAGTTCCTGCTTATTATCTTATTTTTCCTCCTTGTTCCACTAGGCTAGGGCCCAGACTAGTTATGGATTAACACTGTGATCAATAGTAAGCTTGCTGTCTCACTCTCGGCAGGGGAAAATGAACTCAAAATGTAGTCAAACTCTTATTGATCAAGGATATAGGTCTCACTTTCATTACCTCTGTCTCCTGATAACCCACCTATAATGTGATGAGTTGCTAATCTCTCTGATTTTTTTCAATGGACCCTTCACCCCTCCTGTCTGCACAGTAGAGCTTTTATTTTTGCCTCTTCTGTGTAATGCTTGTAGCATTAACTTGCACTCTATTACATGGTCAATCAGCACTCATAAAATGACTCTTAAATAGAAATGGGCCAGCAGTGTTAAGATTATATTTGGATATCTCCAAGTGAGTTACCCTTCAATAATAAACAGATTGGCTAAACGGAGAGGACATCTACAACTCTGGCAAAGGTCAAGCAGTGTAGACTACCCAAAACCATCTCAGATGATGTTTATATGGATGTTTGTTCTTGAAATGTACATAATGCACTTATGGCTTTGGGAGGTTTTATTGTTTTTTTGGGAGGTTTTGGGTTTTATCCCTTAATTCTGTTCCTTCTAGAGAGATTCTCACCTATGTTCATCTGTCCATCCAGTCTATGTGAAATTTTGGAAACTTGTAGGAAAGTGTTTATTAATCCATTAATTATGGATTATGGGCTCTGTTGTATGAAGATGAGAGGAATTTATATACAAAAGTAAGATTTGCTAATCTTTCTGCAGACAAAGGGTCAAAAACACAAATTTAGATTGCGTGTAAGAATAATGACATTTTTAAACATTTTCACATGTTTCCTAGCTGAAATGCTGAACAAATGAATGCTGATAGCAAAGCATCTGTCAGCCTTGGCATATTCAGTGCTGAGCCATTAATGTCTGGGATAGCGTGATGGTATCACCCTGGTACTCCTCTACTTGGAAGAAGACTTGCCAAGAGCTGTAGTGAGCTGTGGAATAAGCTCCCCTGCAAAAAGCTGTTCACTTAACAAAGGAAGGAGAAATGGGTAAAGGCAGTTTATTGACAGTGATACTGTCAGCTGGAAAAATGTTGTTTCTGCAATTTTTAGGAAGCTTGGAAGCCATGTGCGGAGTAGAGTTTTCAAATTAGTTTCCTTTTTCAATATAATGATTTGCTTTGTATTTTTTATGGCTTGTATCTTCATTTATTAAAAACAATTGTGGTTAATCTAATTTTTATTTCCTATTGACATTAACAGTTGTAATGACAAATTGGAAACAAAAAATTCTAATGACATGCTTGAATGAAAAATCAAAATCATTTCTTAATGAGATTTTTTTCTTGATTTTTATCCAAATCAGGGAAGAAAAAAAGTTTTGAAATACTTGAATTCCTGAGGGATGGAATTCCCAATGTCAGCTAACCCTGTTATCTCAAAACCAGATAATTTGCTGGTGAGCTAACTCACTGGATTAAAGTAATCAGAAGTGTGCTAGAATGTGTTAATCCATGTTCTCTAAACGGTGCTTTTTCAGTTTGTTTCAAACAGTCTACATCCATCAGGTAATTGAACTGGGTCCCCTCACATAGCATTACAGGAATTCAAATGACAATCCCTGTAGATCCAGTCCTTGCAGATCCTACAAAGTGAGTCATTACTAGCATAATTATTTGTGTGATCTTCAATCAAGGATGTTGTCACATTTTCTTAAACATAATATAGATTAAAAATGGGACATTATTGATCCTTTCTGAAAGAGAAAGGTCTCAAGTTTCATGTGTAGTGTTTGCTTTCAGTGGTAGTCTTCTTTATACATTAGATAACATTCATAACCTTGTAGCCATTGTGAATGCTGAGCTTTCTTTTGAAGCTTACATCAATCATATAATTAAGACATCTTAGTACTACTTTAGCAATCTAGCCAGATTGTGATCTATGCTCCCTGGGCCTGTTTCTGAAACTTCAATTCATGTTCGTTCTTTTTGTGTGTGTGTGTGTGCATGTGTCACGTAATTACTGCTCTTCTTTCTTTACGGTTCTTCCAGGTACTCTTTGCGGTTGGTCCAAATTTCTTTAGATTAGCCTTCCTTTAGCTCTAAGTCTATCCATTTTATTATAAAGAAGCATTAATTGGGCTCTAATAATGAGGTAGGCATGCAGGGCACTTTACCAGTGAAATACCATTGTTTGTGCATAATAGAAGCTCTATGGTGGCATCTGCCTGAACAGCTAAATCAAAGACCAACCAAAATCACTGGTTTGAGATAATTAACTTTGCTGTAAAATGTGTTCAGATCTATATATTAAGCTAAAAGTTCCCTTGTGGTATTACTGGCTGTTAACTCTTCTTTGGGCACTAATGTCTTGGTTTAGAGGGGGGGAAAAAAAGGAGCAGGTGGGAGGTGGAAATTGGAACAGATCTGAGAAGGTATCTACAAAATACTTGCATGCCACAACACTAAGGACCTGAAATTTCACTTTAACACTTAATAGAAAGGGTCTCAGCTCCCAAGGTATTGACTTGTCATACTACCCTTGCTGCTGTGCATCCTTTTGTCTATCCACTGATGTCTTCTGATACCTGGCCAAGAATGATACCTCAATTTTTTATTATAGTTTCTCTTTCTTTTTTAAAGAAAGTCTACTCTAGTTTAAAAAGCAGTAAGTTTACTCTCATTTAGAGGTCTTGTACTTTGCCATGTGATTTTCTTTGTAACTTTATTTCTGGATTGAATAGGCATGAATATATGATGAGAATGGAGGATGTGAGCAAGCAAATACCTCATCAGGGAAAAGATTTTCTTAGAAATGATGGCCTCCATCTCAGAGTCAGATTTGGCTGCCATAAAGATCATGGACATCAGCTACTTGTTCAACCTAATAAAGCAGGCCTAATCTTATCACTTTTGACACTTTTTGTCACTGAAGATGTAAAGCATGTCTAAAAAACTTACCAATAAAGCAATGTAAATTTAGGGTACAGTTTTTCATGACACTAATGCTGGCAAGATCCCTAAACATGCAGACAATTATATGGTTAACAAACATGTTAACAGGGCTTAGTGGAATAGTAGCAATGATGTAACAAAAAAAAAAACTTTAAATATAGAGAAGATCTGGGTTTGGTACCATAAATGTGTCACTTCACCCAAATCTAGACCCAAGCTTTAAATTTGGTGGTGGTTCCATCCTTCTCCAGAGTGATAAACAGGGGCAGACAATCACCCTGTGAATTAATGAGCTGCTGGCAATAATTAGTTATAGTTGACAGTTGCACTGCAGTCATCTACCTACTAGTCAAGATGCTCTAAGCAATACCTGGGAGGGGGGAATATATTCCCTAGAAAGGGAGGAATGGGTTAAAAAGGCACATGGAAATTCACGTTAGGGATAATTTAAAGCAACTGCTAAGATTTAAAAAGTATAATCACAAAATGTCCACTAATTAAGTTTCAAGAAAACATATTTTTTTCTAACTTTTGTGCTTTGAGATGGAGATCACCCTAGAGCACTGCATTTCCATTCATGAGCATAGCACATACATAATTAATGCAATCTGCTGTCTGTTATGACTAGAAATGACAGATTTGTGACAGGTACCAAATATGTATATATTTGGTTGTTGTGTGTCTGGCTGTTAATAGGTCTGCCTGTATCTGGCATTGATAATGTGCCACCAGTGCGGGGAAGTTAAAACTATCCCATGTCATTCAGGACTGGTGTGTGGTGGGGCTATCACATTTGAATAGCTCCTTTATGTTCTTTTTCAACGTGAACGTTTTTATTTTTGTCAATAAACTGTGTCATTTATTATAGTTAAGAAAACTCATGTTGTTTGAGGTCTTTATCAGAGTTCCAACAAATCAGGTTAATTGGTGATCAACAGAGCTTTTCTGCCTTTAATGAGGCCTGGTAGCCCAAGGCAAGGCCTAGCTCTTGATAAGGGACTTTCCCTTTCCTTATTCAGGACTCTTTGATCACTTTTTTTCTTAACTGGGAGAACAACCGCCGGGAATGTCATTGTTTTTTAATTGCCTGATTACCAAATGTTGGAGATAAAAGATAGATGTTCTCAATTAATAACATTTACATAGATTAGCATCACTAACAAGCCTCATTAGTAGCTGCTGACTTTTGTTTAGATTGCGTCCCATGTCAGTTGTGCTCCGATAACACAATAGTAAGTGCATTCTCTCTATTAAAATATATTTCTTTCTAATCTATTTCCATTAATCAAGCTTATATATGACACTTTTAAAGTACAAACAGGCTTTCGTTGAAGTTAACTCTTACTCCTCTGGATATCCAGCCCAAACTTCAGCATATGAGCAGGCTCTGCAACAAAAATGCCTTGTTTTTGGCAAGGTTTGTCAATCCTAAGTTCCTTTAAAGTGTTTAGCATAATAAACAAGATGTGGCAGCCAGGTGGGGGAGTTTTTCTCCAACTTCTGTCTCCATTCATTTGTTAATGTTGAACTACCAGACCTTTTGTTCTCCATGTACATCGCTCTATACAACTCATAGATGGGTAAGCTGAGGCGCATCTTGGTTGCTTTGAAGGAATAGTACAAAACCTTGAGAGCAATAAGCAGAGACAGAACATATTTAATGAATCGTTGTACTGAGAAAACAAATTTCTTACACATTTCTGCTAGTGCAAGCTTGACGCCTAAAGTGTGACCTTCTGTGGAGGCCATTCCTCAGCAAGACACCTGCCCTAATGCATAAATCCTGGAGGAGCATCAACAGCCTTCAACTTTGAGCTTTATGCTGGGATGGCCTTTCTTGTAGGTCCCATGTATTTGCCAGGTCCATTGGGACAGCAGGAAAAATCTGTCTTTTCCTTTCCAACTATCTCTTGCTGAACTTGTTATTCATTAAATGCAGCTGATTTAGGGAAGTATAAATCTCTTCCAAAACTTATGCATTTCTACTTCAAGAATAAAATGAAACACATATCAAGCAGAAGAAATAAAACGCAGCACCAAAGGACTTTTTAAGAAAGGCTTAACTTTTATAGCTTGCCACAAGGGAAAAAAAAATGGTATTTTGACTGAAACATCAAAGAAATTGAGTTAAGAACTGGAAGATATGCATTTATACATGTGTATATGTACATACATAAAGACACTGAATACTTGAAGATACTGAGATGCACTTCTGCATGCCTCTGTTACACTTGGAGATACAAACATGTATGGACTTGTGCAGATTAAAAATGCTTCTATCTATTATTTTGATCAATGGTCTTTCTTTTTATATTTTCAACATCTACTGCACTGATACACATGAAACCAATATTTTTTTTTTACTCTGCTTGAAAATCTCTAGTGTCGTGGCCTTTGGTTCAGTGTTGAAGCTGATTTCAGGGTTGCATAAAAAAGTAAGCTCTATAGTTCAGTCAAGCATCAACTGTAAAGTGCTAAAGCAGAAGCGTTTGTGCTATCAGTGGATGGATTAAATCAATGAATAGTGGATGTAAACTTTAAAAAAATCTCTTTTCAGTGGAAAAACTAAAGTATAGATTCTTCTATCCTTATTTTTGAAGACAGAAATAGCTTTGCCATTAGAATCTGTAATGAAAGGTATTTCTGCCTTGTCAACAAAGGATAGAAGGAAGTGAAGTCAAACAACTCAGTCATATTAACACACCTCTATTTATTTTTTTTCCAGTCTTTTGGTCTTGTATGTTTTATTATTACTTTAAAAAGGGAAAAAAATCTTTTTTCTTCATTTTATATTGATGCATATGTTTCATAGGGCCATAGAAACCATGGAGTTTGTAGGCAAGAAAGATAAATGAATTGGGTATTCCTGTCTGCCTTGTCAACAGAGATGACAGAAGTATGGTTACAGGTAGGCATGCTTTTTTGTCTATTTTGAAAAAGTAGTAAAACCTTTAGTATTTGCTGTATCAAAATTAAGCAATATTCATGCATGGCATCAAAACCTTCACGCGATGGGTATGTTCCGAGTATGAAATTCTTCCCTGTTTGTAGGGCCACGTCAGAGCCCATGATCCCCTTAAAGGCTGTTATGATGGGTGTGGGCCCCAAATTCACCTCGCAGAGGTTGCTGAAGCTGCTGCTGCTGCATCGGGCTGGGTTCAAGCCAGTCCCTAGGGAATACCTCCTGATGCTTTATCAGCCTCCAGGACTCTGCAAATACAAGGTGGTGGTATTATATTCTAGTTCTTTCCTGCTTTTCCTTTTCAAACTTTCACCCTTTTTTTGCAACCAACCCAAAAGAAAAATAAGTAGAGGAAAAAGATGAGTCTGAATAAGAAACCTTCATGCTTGTCTATACCAACTTTCTGAATCCAGGTATTTCCAGCATTTTGGTCCTCTAGACTCACAAATTTATGTTCAGTCAACCTGAATGTTTTTCCCTCTTGACAAGGTATAATTTCAATGGAGTTATGTTTTGTTTCCGAATGCTACACTTCATATTTTTCATGCTTCTGCTTCCCTCACGCAATATTCTGTCAATTAAAATGATAGCTACTTATGTGGGACAATAAGTGACTATGAGGAAAGGGATTTGTGGAGGCAATTTGCAACCTCTAATTCAGCTCCAGGGATGTGCTCGGGCACAGCTACCCCGCGACGGCTGTGCCAGGTAATTTGCTGGAACGCTCCACCGAGGCATCAGCCTGTTGATTGCCTGATGTGTAAGAGGCCTCAGATGGGGTCATATTCAACAATTACTTTTAGCTAAAAAAAAGAAGAAAAAAATCATCAGGGAAATTTCTTTCAACCTTTGTTTTGAAATACATTATTTACATTCTTGTCCTAAGGGTTAAAATATGCAGTAGGAGGGAAGCTTAAATAAAATGCAAAAGAAATTAAAGCACTGTTTTGGCTGGAACGAAACATTGCAGATTAACCTGAGATCACTTTGTTCACTGCATTTCAATAAAACTTTGCATCTGCACTTAGGTACTATATAATCCAAATATTATTTGGGTCTTTTGATTTAACTGCAGACAAAAAGGAGGCTGTTTATCACCTAGATGTTATCTTGATCACATTTTCTTCCTAGCTAGTAGAATAATTTAAAAAGAAACAGATGGTTTTAACCATCTTTCTGGTACCAAAATATAAAACTGGTTTAATTAGTGTGTAAGTAGTCACGGCCATGCACTGTGTGTCTGCTCCCCCCAGCAGATCTTCTTGCCTCAGCCAGGAAAGCACTGGTGAAATTCTCCCATTCCTGTTATTCCTGTAAGTCTTTAGAGCAGCTCTTCAATGTCACTTTGCTTTTGATGGGGTTGTGCCAAGTCGTATACGTTGAAGTTCCATGTCCATATTTTAATATTTGTAGGCCTTTTTTTTGTCTGCCAAATGTTAAGAAAGTAGAGGACTATAGTGGAAATCGAGTTCTGCTGGTAACATCCATTCATTCTTTTTCTCGTTCAACAAACACAAATACACTGGATAGTTTTCCCGCTGCTCCCCATATACCATTCTAGTTTAAATGTGCTCTTTAAAATAGGAGCTTTGCTAAAGAAATGATGCAAGGAGAAGTATATCTTTCCAGGATCTACCTGAAGGAGAACAGAAATTTATGAAATGTAAATAAAACTGCATTTTCTGCTGCATAAGAACTAACTTTTGTAATTTAATTGTATTCTTTTCTCCTTTATTGCTGGATGCCATTCTGATTACCAGGGAAATCATGATTTTTGACAAAAACAACTCGTTCCTATTAAAACCGCCTCCTGCTTCGGGGCAGCTTACTGGATAAAGCGGCCAGAGTTCATCGGTGGGACCTCTGTTTGAGCCAACTTGAGGTTATCACCTAATTGGCTTCTGCGGCTCGGCTCATCGGGGCAGGGGATGGATCGCTGCCAGCGCATTAGGAAACTTGCAGCCCTGTTGCATGGCCTGAAGAGAGGCAACTCCAGGTATGAGTTCTGCCTGGCCTGACCCTTGTCCTTCCCTCGCACAAATATTCTCCGCTTGCTTAGGAAGAGAGAAAATCTGTGCTCTCTCTCTGGAGCGCAGTGGTTATTTGTCTTCGTCTTGCCCAGTGTTTGGGTGAGGAAAAGGAATAAGGGGATGTGCTTGCTTCCTTTTAGTCTAAATAAGGATCAAGCTGTAGGAAAGTGTAGAAGCTAAATGAAACTGGTGAAATAATAATGTGTATGATGCAGGGGCTTAGCAGCAATTGGACTCAGGTGGTCAAACAGTTACGATTTCTGGAAAAGAAATAAAAAAATAGGCCTAGGAATTAGGACTGATCTGGAGTCATCTCATTATCACAGCTGGAGGAGATTATTCTTGTTGTTCAATTAACACAAACCCAAAGTAGTAGTTAATTCTTCAGCTTGAATTTCACCATCATGGGACTAGATCCATGATGGAAGTGGCTTCAGTGGAGAGTGAAATCCCTTCTTTAATACCAGAGTATTGAAAAGAGGAGTCAATAAAGAGGTATCTGCAGAGAAGGACACATAGTAGCCAAAGCTCTTTGAAGAAAACAGATTTTTTAATTAAGTGCTCTGAAAAATATCTCTTGTTTTATTCAACAGTTCTCCTAACTGAATAGGCATTCTATGAGATTTTTTTTTAAGGTTTCTTCATGGAAAGGCCCCCTCTTAAAAATCCTCCATTATTTTTTTGACTGCTGCATATTAAGTAGAGATATTCGTTTCTTCAGTATATCTACTGAAAGAAAAATTAAGCCTAAGTTATATTTTGGATTTATTAGACCTGTTTGGCATTTTTTTGGTCTTAGTTTCTGGCAAGAAATGTTTTTAATTAAAGAAAAAAAAACAGGAGAAAAAGTACTTGTGAGCAAACAGGTTGGCAGTCACAAAGTAATTCATTTCCTATAGGAGGAGTGTGAAATATTCCCCCAAAATAACTTTGCATTGGACTCTTTAAATCTCATTTTGAAAAAGTTATTTTAGAAAAGTTTAGAGTTTTATATTTGTGTAGGGGATATATGTGCAATAATAATAAAAAGCTAACTATTTAATTTTTCCCTTTTAAAACTTTTTTCAAATTTCCTTTTGCTGCTCCAGAATTTCTTCGCATTTCTTGACCCTTGGAAAGCGGTCAAAGGAAAATGGGACTCTGCTGTTTAGTGAGAAACAAATTTTTCCAAAATGTAGAAAGGCATTAAAATTTACCAAAGTGAGAAAGGGAGAGGAATAAGAAAGTAATTAAGTGGAGCTAAGCCACAAATTGGGTTGTTTTAAATGCTTAATAAAGTAAGCAAATACTAGAAAGGAAAGAGATGTTCTGGGGGGTATTTTTACAGTAATGAAGTGTGAGATTTTGAAAGGTATGCTGTGAAGTATTTTTTGCAGAAAAAGAAATAAAATAGGAACAGTGTTTGCATTTTTCACTTTTCATAAATACTTTTTCTTCCTTCCATTGTTCTCTCCTCCTGACTCCTTTTCTTTCTCCTTATTCTAATGCTTGCAATGCTCAGTATTGCAGGGCCAAATGTAGCCTGGTTTAGGTAGTTCACCAAGCAGGATCCGGTGTTTCGGGGTGAACCTCGGGATGGACGAGTGCCAAGAAATGCTGCTGAAACTGCAGTTCCAGCTGTCACTTTCTGCCAAACATGAGCACAGCTGGGTCTGCAAGGCCATGGGGGCTTTGGAAATGCCTGATGGATCTCAGCACTGATCTCTGCACCAGGCAGGAGGCGCCTTGGGTCATATGCATTCTTGTTTTTCTTTTTTTCTTTTTCCCCTCTGGAAGCCAAAACTCGAGAGAATTCTTAGAGTCCCGCTAGTGAATGAGGAGTGATCATCATAAGGATCCTCCATGGTTATCCAGAGTTTAAAGCTCAGGCCAGCAGTCTTAAATATTGGGAAAAGCTAAGAGATTTCTTTAAAAATATAATCAATAATGTTCTAAAAAGTTTCATATTACTCTGAGAATCTCCTGAATATCTTAAAAGCCGAAAAAAAAAAAAAAGCTAGAAATCAAATCAAATTAAATGAAATATAAAGTATTTTTTGGTAAATCAATGTTTTTGTTACATAAATTTGAGATGCACCCCTCTATATGTTTTAAACTACAGTGCTGCACAGATACTTCAGTTGTCTTTCCCTATCATTTTGCAAATACATTTATGCTTGAGATTTGCTGCCTTTTCCTACAGGGTAAATAAATATAAAAGAACATCCACTACTTACCATGTTATGCATTTTAGAAATTTCCAGAAATAAGTCAGAAGAGCGATATTTATATAGTTAGGCCTGGCATATTTGTGTATATTAGGTAAACACGGTTATTTGGAATCAAGCTGTGCCTGTATGGTTTCTTCATGCTGTTTTGTTGTCTAAAGGCACAATGAGGCCAATTTTTTAGAATAAAAATGTGCCATATAATTGCCACTTTGTGATGCATTCAGGTAAAATTATGGAAAAAAAAGAATCTGTCTCCCCTTTGATGTATTGTGCTGTTCTACTCGTGCTTTTGCAAGCTTTTTGCTGCAACTGTCCTGCTCAGTAAGAGAAAATTTCAGAATTACATACACGAGTGCGCACACGTATGCACACACGCATACTGATAAGGTTTGCCTAACCCCTGACTTGAGCACACATTTCAAAAATTGACATACAGAAAAGGACATATTTGTTTGAAGGGGAAGAAAAGCAAAACTGTTAAAGGAGTGAGTTGACATGGTAAATAAATGCAACACAAGTAAAGGCGCAATTGGATCCGGAAAGAGTCGGGAGCTGCGATTCAGCACTCGGGCTGGGCGCTTGCATTTGACATGAACAGAAAATGCAGGACAGCTTCTCCTGCTCTATATTCATCCGAATGTCAGATGGATGAACGAGAGTCTTGGCTCCTTTGAGACTGGTTTCACAAAGGCGAGTGCAGCGTTATTTCCAGGTTTTCATGTATTTCCATTAAAACCGTATGAAATCTAAAGGACACTATTATTGGTGCAGTAAATCATTCAATAGGCTCACAGAATATTCTGTGCCACCGAGATAATAATTTAAAAGGATGTAGTCAGTTTTCAGGATGGACTTCTGGGGACTGCCTATTCATCAGGATAAAGATGGCCCTTTGGAAAACACCAAGCATGGGGTTTTGGGCATTGCTACACCAGGAATACAATAATAATTACTTCTTTCCACTGCCTGTACACTGTTTATTAATGCAGAAGAACATAAGGGGGACAATAGGATATTTATATTTAAGATTAAATAAATGCCTGATTTAGGCTAGAACCCAGGAAAAATTGTTCAAAAGCTGTTTATTATGGAAAGGTTATTTCCATAAAGTTGTCCAAAGCAGTAGAACATTGTTTCCTAGGATGTAATTGCTATCTGAGCAGGAGTGATTTACCTTGTGTGCTCAAGTATTTCTACAAAAATCAAGTTGGGTGTTTGCAAGGGTATTTTCTTTTCAGTTCTAGCTTCTTTACCATTCTCCCTTGTAGATGAGATATTGGGAAATGCATGTCTATAGTCTTTATAATAAATGGCACAACAGAGTTATGCTGCATGCAGTTTGCTCCTTCACTATGTTCAAAGTTGGTGGATAACCTCTAAACTAAAAATTAAAATACTTGTGTGTAAGCCTGAAATTTAATTTTCATTAAACTTTCAAAAAATTTCTTCAAAAATGCATTTTTTTGGAATTTTTTAGCTCTGAAGACATCAAAATGAAACATTTCGCAACAAACACTGAAGCAAAATTTTGTTAAAAGCAGTTAAATGCTTTGCATTGCAGAAGGGTTAGAATGTGCTTTTATCTCAATATATTTGAAAATTCTATGTAGGAATGTATTTTTTTGTCATTTTTGAAAATTTTACTGTAGAAATATTGAAACAGCACTCTTTCACTGCACCAATAAAGGAAAATAAATCTCTTCATGTGGCAATACCTGCCAGAGGATGTGTAATTTAAACAAAATGTTAACGTTCAAACAGAAGAGTAAAATCAAAATAAAATAAGACTATCTCAGGTAATACTTCATTTTATTCTTGTGTATTACCTTGTGTAAGATTCCATTTTATATTTCAATATCAACAGTTGTCAGAACTGGTAAAGATTTTACAAAACCTTTCAGCTGAAATGAAATGATGCTTTTTATATATTTTTTTTTTCCTGGAATTTTGCAGTAAGTTAAACTAAAATAATTCCATATA
The DNA here is from genome assembly GCA_013398735.1 of Nothocercus julius. Taxonomy (NCBI): domain Eukaryota; kingdom Metazoa; phylum Chordata; class Aves; order Tinamiformes; family Tinamidae; genus Nothocercus; species Nothocercus julius. The sequence goes on along the minus strand of VZSV01000075.1, from coordinate 3,645,991 downwards.
GAAACTAGTATTTGCTCTAAGCATAGATGCAGCTCTTGTGAGGAGACATCTGAGTTAGAAGTCGTGTGCACATATAACAATCATCATATAAGATCACCACATCACTTCTAACAGATGGAAAGCTCCCCCAGTGCCAGAAATCTGACTGGGGAAAATATAGCAATACACTTGTACTACGGAAAGAATTCTCCTTTATTAAACTGAGATTTCTCTCCTTCCCCAATTACCTGTAATTTTCCAAATGTGAGAAATGAAAACACCTTCCACTCTTTGCTATTGGACAGGAGTGGTAGATATGTTTTAACTTTGCAAGCAGCATGGCACAAGCTGTCTGCTAGTAATTTCCTGACTCACTTTAGATCAGCCACATCAAGGAAATCTTGTGTTCAAATTATTTTTCATTTTTCAAGAGACAAGGTTTACAATACCTCTTGTTCACAGGTGGTCAGTTCAAGGACTCATTAAAAGTTATACAAGTTTTCTATTGATAAATACGTGGAAATGATAGTCACAGTGTCTTAAGAAGTCACAACCATTAAAGAACATGTGCAGCATTAAAGGGAAAGAACAAATTATTATTTAATGAGATGACTAGTCTCGCTATTGTTGCATTATTTTCAAGTAACACTGAAATGGGCTCCCTGGTGTTTGTAGTTTCTGGCTATCTTTTTTTTCTCCTCATTATTAATTCTTTTTTTCTCCCTGCTAATCAGCCAAAGTGCGATGTGTTTGGAAGCCTGATTTTTAGACTTCATTCCCTTTGGATTTAGGGGTTGCTTGTAGGCCTTGGCAAAGCTTCTGCGAGCCGTTGAAGTCAAGGGCGCATCTCCCGTCCGCTGCATCCCGCACCCGCACGTGGAGCCGAGGTGGCTGCTGCACCTTTGGGTTAAAGTGCAGGGAGGATTTCCATAAATCCACTGGGTAATGTGCCAAATAAGATTAGAGAAGACTTCACATTATTGCTCAATCCAATGAAAATATCATCTGCTAAGCTCCTTCTGGTGGGGACGGGAAGGAGGTAGCTAATATTAGCAGGTGTTTGTCTCAGAGGCAAAGAGGATGCAGGAGCACCTGTGAAAGCTGGAGCAGCAGCAGCCACCAGAGCTTCACCTGGGGCAACATCTTTAGTCAAAAAGCAATGTTTTTTAAGGGCTGAAATTCCAATCATCACCCTGTTGTGTTGCATTCTTCTTGCTACCCTTGATTACAATATGTTTAATCTCACCGTGTTTCATATTCCCAAATGTACCTTTCTTCAAAATTCTGTTTAAATTTACTGAGCTGTACTTTCATATGCTACCTAATTCCTGAAGTTATATTAATACATGCAGAACCACATTAATAAATGGAGCAGGTGGATTTTTACATCTGATCTGTGCCTGTTTTATTTATACACATATTTTTCTTTCAAACCTTGACCTGCAAGGAAACAAAAAGGAAGAGTGAATTTTGATACTTACATCCTGGCACTGACACAATAATCATTCAATATGTTTGTTTTTGAGAACAAAGCAAAATGAAATTTCTGTTGCACACAGCAACAGTGAAAGAAGCCTTAAAGAGGCAGGTGCATTTGCATTCTTTATTTGTCTCTTTCATAAATGTGGTTAACTAATTGCCTCTCCTTTCATCTGATCTCGCTCTTTTGTCCCCACATACAAGCAGAATCAGACCCTGATACAGTTACTGAAGTTGATGAGCACCTGACTCCATTAGTCATCCTCTTGAACTCAGGGGTCCAAATTCCTAAATGGTATAAATCAGCATAGCTGATGCCCATAATTAAAAATGCTAACCTAGAGAGATTATCTGTGGAGTAAGGGCCTACACAGTGAGAGTAAGGGAATGTGAATCATAATATTAAGAAATTGTATAGAACATTCTTCTCTAGAAGGTAAAGTGGAAATCAAAATTTTTGGAATGATTAGCTGTGTTATTCTTAGACAGCATGCTATGATGCCACATGATTTGCAGTTCTGCTTAGGAGTAGAAATGAATATGCAGCATTTGAGCTGTTTAAAGATTGTCCAAGAAGGGATTATGATTTTTTTTTTTTTTTTAATTTGGTCATTATTCACAATGTTGGGTAACAAATTTAATCCTGGGTGTTATTCGTGAACAATCCTAAATGTTACTTGGGATCTGCTGGCCGTGACTCACAATCTGCAAGCTGAGTTGTACGGCAGATCTGCAAGAAATGGTGGTGTTAGAGCAGCCTTCCTATGTGGACCTTACATCTATAAATCACCATGTTCGCATGAAACAAATTTTGCTTCATTGCAGGACAAACCTGATTTTATGATGCCCACTGGCTGATTAGCTTGTGATGCTCCCAGAAAAACATTTTCCGTAGACTTTACAAAAAGTTGAATGAAACAGACTGAATATAAGAGCCTTAGTCTCTTAATAGAGACTAAGAGCAAAATTTTGGAATCATGATAAATGAACATATTGGCATGCTCAGCTCTCAAAGTCCTGATTACAATATGGAAGAATGCTGAATTTCCACAGTTGGTGTGCAAAAGTGATGTCCCTGACCACAGTCTTGGAAATCAGTCAGCCCTCAGAGTAAATTAATGCAGCCAACAGCTGTTCTAAATTTTCTCAAAAAAAAAAAAAAAGAAAGAAAGAAAAAAAAACCCCTGCATGTATCCCATTTCTGGCCTGATTTTCATTTGTTTGTTCTCCTTCTGGCTCACTGCCATTTGCCTTCCAGTGACCCTGTTAACAAGAAGGCATGGAAAACATCTCTCATCTCTGCTTCTCGCAGATCTTTTATAGCGTGGTGGTTAGGGAACACTTGCATGAAGTGAGAAACTGGATTCTGGTCTCCGCAGGCTAAGGAAGAAACAGACTTCAGATCTCCCTTTCCAAGTGCCTGGAGTATGGCTGGTGGAAACGGGGCTATGGCCAGAATACACAGGATCCAGAGCTTCCAGGCAACCAGCAAACATACGGCTGCTCTCATGAAAGCTACAGCCACATGAGGGGCTTCTGTGAATTAGGGGCAGTAGGGAATCCATCTCATAGTGTTTATAACTTTCATAGTATCCTTATGCGATTTCGCTTTGATGACTTTGGAAACCAAGTTAAGCCAATACTGAAGCGTTTTTGAAAGACCAACCTGGTGTGCACTGAGGAAATGCTATAAAAAGCGAATCTGTATTTTGCAGATGCTTTCAAAAGAACCACCCTATTGCTGAAAGTGAGAAAGGTCTGCTAAGGTAATACATCCCATACCAGCCAGGGATGTAGATGCATGGGGGATAGGATGAACTTCAGAAAACACTTTTAATCTTTGGCCTTTAAGCTGTATAGTCAACAACAGGTTCACATCAGGATAGTGGCATTAGCCAAGACAAGTTTACAAATCCCTGAGTGTGCTTCCATCATTCTGAGCTTGAGATATCTGTCAGTCCATAGCAGATGCTGCTGTTGCTGTGCATGTGTCATGTTACTGAAACCCCTAGATAATGATTACGACCGATTATACAAGATGCCATGTTCCTTAATCATATCACTTACATTTCTGCTGAACGGCACTGACAAGGTTTTGAAAAGAGAAGATCACAGCTGTCCAATAAAAAAAAATCAGATAAACCAGACAGTGTTTGCAGACAGAAGATTATGCTAACCTGAAAAGTAGCTTTAGTGCTGTTGATTTTTGCACTCTTCCTAACTGAGCTGAGCCCTCATTCATCCTCTCTGTTTGGCATGGCATGTGAAATATAGGTGATTGATGCATGAGCATGTATATTTCTGATTTTTTTTTACATGGCTTATTTACAATTTTCTGTTCTCCAATTCAGCATTTGAGAAGTTTTTTTTTTTTTCTTTTTTTTTTTTTTCTCCCTTCCTCCACCAAGATTACAGGTTTCAGAGTACCAGGAACTGAATACCAGTTCTGATACAGACAGCTGGAGTGAGAAAATCCCCTCCTTGCCTTAGAGGTAACCCCAGCTCTAAGCTGAAGACATTCCCCCCCTTCATATGCCAGCTCATTTTGGAATCTCTCTTGTGTATAGACTGTTAACTGTCCTGAATCAAATGCAATGCATTTTGATATGAGTTACTGCCTACTAATGACAGAGCAAAACCAGTGTATTCGTTCAAGTAAAGAGTTCAAGCAGGGTTCCAATAAGGAAGGGCCGGGTGCCCTAGGAACAAAGCTATCTAGTTCAGTGCACCATCTGAACTATGCAAAAAAAAGAGCCTTATACTTTTAAGCAGTTATCATGTAGTAGTACCACAGCACTTCGTTTTTGGTGGAGAAGTCAGATGTAATTACTGTTTGACATAAAGGGTTTTTTTTTTTCCCGAGCTCTGCCAGTGTTCTATTTTAAACATTTAAAGGGATAATTTAAAACTTAAATTGATCATTTCAATAGACCTGATCCTGTCCTCAGAGGCAGCTGGTTGTGTCATTTTTGAACTGTTGATCAGCCCAGTGTCAGCGTTTCTCCTTCATTAGGACTTGTACCATCAGATCTATAATTCTTTTTCACTTATGATGGCAGCGCTCCAACATGGCTGTAGTTTGACCCAGGTTAAGCTGATTTAGCTAAATGCATAAATTGTTCGTATTCTGTCATGTGAAAGATACAGACCTTGAGCCAATGTTTGGAATATAATAGACAGGACACCCAATGGAGAAAGTAATGTACATGTGCAAATTTTCATAGTTCCAGGTGTCTGCACATTATCTTTGCACTGCTAATTGTCCAAAGGGTTGAGAAGACTGGCGATTAATAAAGTCCTTCATTTTCATGATAGCTCAGAAGATTGTGTTTTCTGGCATTAACATTCATAGAAAGCAAATTTGAAGGTTACAGCTCACTGAAAGTGTGCTTCCTATTTCCTTTCAGTCTTTCTGGCCTGTTTCCACCATTCAGATCACATGAAGAATAAGCCCGTAAGCCAAAAAGAATAAAAGAATTAGTCAAACGGCCTTCTTGGTATACACCACAGACCTAACAGGATGCCAGTGCCTCCCTGAAGCAACCCGTATTCTTTGTGGCATTGCATGAGTTCTGGTTTCTAGCCCCTCATACCCATTAGCAGCTTTTGTAGAGCTCTGCTACCAGACATGGCCCCTAACAACTGTATTATCTTCTCAGATGAATTTTCATCAGGTAATAGTATTTATCTACATGGCAGAACTATTAAGAAAACAGAACTGAGCCCTGGAAGTACCTATAAGATGTGCTTTAACCAATACTTAAGGAATTCCTGCCTCTTGCTTTTCCATTCTACACAAGTTATTAAAGAAACTTCTCCAATAAGTGTTCAAGTCTTAATGTACATATCTAATTAAATAATAAATCTATGTTTAACCTGTGAGAACTATTAAAGTAGTCCCTCCAATAACCGACACTCCATATAGCAGAGAATTTTATTTGCTCCTTTTCCCTTCAGAATCTCCTCAACTCTGGATATTGGATCTCACTGCAAATCAGGAATATATATGCAAATTAAGATATATAGTCCTATAATTGCTGCTAAGGTAAGTTATACCCTCCTAAATAAAGATGATTGCCTAGGCTTTGACTAAAACCCCTAAGATGACATCTATGGCCCATATGTGACCACATGTGGTATAAATAAAATGGAAGTATAAAAGAGAAAGAGATAAACATATAATTAAAAACAGCATAACAAACACTTGTGCTCATTCATTTTAATGACTGTATGCTGCAGTTTATAGAGCAGTTGCAGACCCATGCTGTAATAGCTGTGTTGACCACATGCCATAAAATACATCAGTATAGCCTGAGTCCAAATTATTCAATACTTGTAGTAAATCCATCCCATTAACTGAATAAATATGTACAAACGACAACTCTGGTGATAATGCTCGAAAGTGGCATGTTGTTATTTAGCAGCAATGCTAGCTAGCAGAAACCAGTAAATAGTTATACTATTGCCTTTTATTAAGAAACAAACAAAAAAGATTAGCTCAGCTTTTAAGACTTTGCAACTATGTCTTTCCTTCTGTTATCTCTAATTTGAACTGAAAAAAAAAGAGATTGTGGCCTTGAAAGCTTCAATTCTGATTACTTTTTTTTTGTAAGCCTAGTAAAAGGCATTGGTCATACCATTTATTTGTGAAAATGAAATCTTCATATACAGAAGGTCAATTTTAGTTGAACTAATATAATCAGTAAAAGTCAAGGTTCCTTTACCATTAAAATCATTCATGCTATGAGTCTTTTGATACTCCTTGCTTAACCTTGAATCACGCTGTGTAGGTTGTATGAAGGAAAGACAGCAAATTCACGTTACAAAGTAATGACTGAGTCATCTTGGCCTTCACTTTCAGCTGGGTAAAGCAGATATCCAGCAAATATAAGATTCTTTAAAATTATTTGAAATTAATACATGCTTGAAGTACTTCCTCTCGCTTCAGAAGAGGCAGCAGGTCACTTAAAGTCTACAAACAGATTTTAGTTACAGTTTTATATAAGATTTCACTCCTGAATATGTTCCTTCAAGTTGAAAGATGGTTGCATATAACTCGAGCAGGTATTGATACTGCAAAAGGCTGTGAGGTCTGCGCAGAAGGAATCTCACGATAATTAAATATTTATGGCAGGGTGCTATCCAAATGTTCCCGGCACCGCCGCCCGGATGGCTCTTCCAGGTGTGCAGCCCGGCTTGGCTGTGCGGGAAGCTGTCATGCCGGGCCAGGCGTTTTAAGAGCATCATGAGGAGGATTTGTGTAAGCAGTTCGCCGCGCGCTGCCTGCGCATGAGAAGTGGCGCTCAGCGTGCCCTGCTTCTGTCACCGCAGCCGAGAGGAGGGCGAAGCCTGGGTAGGTGGGGCTGCTTTGTGAGGACTAGCAGGGCAAAGCTTGTCAGCAGCTATGCTGGCTAAGGAGCTTACAGATTACGCCTTAGGAAGGTGCATTTCTCTTAGGAAAAGGGAGTGGAATAGCATTAGGCAGAAAATTGTGTTCTTCTGTAGCGATGCAAGAGATGTGCTTGCAAATTGGGAGCCACCATTGCGAGCTCAGGCTCCCTTTGGATAAAGCAAGCATTCCAAGCTCAAGCTCCTTTTGGATAGAGCATGCCCAACTTGAGCTTAACGTTATTACAGTGGTCCAGCTGATGAAATACACACGTGCCTTCAAACACGCACATCACAACCTCTGGAGTACGGTGAGAAAGAAGGAGGCTGTCCTGCTGTTTGTAACCCCTACTCATACTGTAGAAAAGTCATGCACAACCCAACGGCCAGTCTACCTCCTGATGTCACAGGGCCAACCGGGAACAGAAACAATGACGAAAAAACGTTCCCTAAGGGAGGACGTATGCAGCAAGGAGCTGTGGGATACTTCATGCAGGTGTGACCCGAAACCACTGCACAAGCCCAAACCACCCTGGGGTCACTACAAGAATACACACTCAGACTTGTGCTCTGCTTAGTAACCTAACCGTAAGACCAACATAGTTGCCCAAAGAGAAATAATCACATTTTTAAGAAATGCCTGATCATTTTTATATACAGATAAGTTGGTAACAGAACCATTTCTGCAGTCTGACTGGCATGATACTTGCAAGACACTCAATGTATTTTAGATTCATATAGTGTTTTGCTGACTAAATAGATAGATGAGAACGCATACCCTGAGGCAGGGCTTTCTAGACCCAGTTCAGGCAGAGTGGTTTTGTTACCTTTCTGCAGCTCCAGAAGATGTGAGGCTGAGACCTGTCCTTGATGTGCTCCGAAAGCTTTCCTGCTCTTTGCCTCATCCCTTCTCAGCCCAACTGTAAAATGGGTACCTGATCATTTGCGCCGAGGAATGAAAAGGCAAATAAATGTGGAATTGCCAATCCCAGATCAGGGCAGGATCAAGCTGGATGGATGCTGTGCACGGAACATTGAGCAGAAAGTGCTGGCAGAAAGGAGCTTTTCACAAGCGTGAGTACCATGTGATAAAATTACAGAGGTCTGATTAAAAAAACCATTCAAATAAGAGGGCTCAAAGCTGTGTTAAAAATGTCACATACATAACTGCCGAAAGTCAGAAGCAGCACAGATTTACAGCAGTGTCACACTGCTTACTGCAGTGGAATGATTTCTAATTTTGATCTGTGTAAATGGGATTAGACTGAGGCCTATGTCTTATCTCTCTGGAACTGGATATCAGGAGATGACTTAAAAATATCTATTTTGTGTTTCCAAAGCAGTCCTGCACTGAGATAACGTACAAGGGATTTATTTTCTGAAAGACCATAAGAAAAGATGTACAATGGAAAGTGAAAGCTAGATATAAAAATAATCAAGGATGCACAGTCCAGAAAAGTCTTTCTATTCATGAAAACTCTGCTCCAGCAAAAGCAATTTTTAACCTGCTGATTCCTTAAATGTTTTTTTTTTTTTTTTTCCAAAAGTCATTCCCCTTCCTCCTGAGAAAAGTATTAGTTAAAAGTAAAGGACAAGTTGATTATAGCATTGATTATTCAGCTCTGAATTTTAATTTTGCAACTTTTCAAGCTTAATAACTGGTCAAAAGAATTCCCTAACTGCAAACTCCATATCAACAAACCAAAGTCTTTGATGATTAGGTGCAGGACTTCCGAGTTGGTTTGCAAAGTCATTCTGGCACTGCCTATGGAAAACAAGCTCTTTAAAACCTCCCTCCAAAATATTGCAAACTGATTTTTTTTCTTTTTTTTTTTTTTTTTTTACAGAGTATCTGCACTAAAGGAGAGGCAGTGTCAGGCAGTCTATAAATAGAACAGTACAGTATGAACTTTTGAACTGTGAAATCTGGGGGATGTAATCTTCCTGCTAAATAGAGGCTTACAGCAGATATTAAAGGCTCTGATAGGAGCTCCGCCAATGTTTGAACTGTCTATTAGAGCCAGGGAAATTGTGAACTGTTGCTACAACTCTGCCCTAGCGTGCGCTAACGTTAAGGCCGTTTCAAAATCAAATAATTTCTCATCCTTATTGGAATAGTTTAGTTTGACTGTTTTTTCTGATGTGCAAACGTTTGCGCATAAAGGCCAAGAGGAAGCATGATGCCATTATGCTGAAATAAAATTAAATATGGTTTTGGAATTGCTAAAACCAACTAAGGGACGCTCGGATTTCATGGTGCGCTCCGAAGCAACACAGCCCATGGAAGAACCAGGCCATGTGACTGTTTAGGTGGCTTTTAGCAGAGCAAAGCTGATTTCCCTCAGGTGAGACTCTGACCCACCTGAAATACTATTAGTAGTAGGTTTTCTTCCTGGCAGTTTCACAGCTGCTGTTTATCTGCCTTTTATTATTACGGGAATGCTTTTCCACTAGCCACTGTCCACTGCGGACGTGTGGGGCACTTCAGCCATTGACGTTTTCAAGCAGCCACGTTTGAAAGGAGAGGAGAAATGTACAAACCCCAAGAGTGGGGATTTTAAGAAGAAAAGAAAAACTGTTTTTCAGCTCATGTTGAGACTGTGTGGTGAAGGAGGGCAAGGTTGTTGCAGACCTGCAGCCACCACGAGGCTCCTCAGCCTCCACCACGTTAGCAATTTTGATGCAGGTGGCAGTAATTTGGGTGGGGGCGGCAGCTCTGAGCCGACCTGCCCCCCTGCCCCGCCATAAAAGCGCAGGCAGGAAAGGACTCCAGGTTTGGTTCCCGAGGAGGGGATGAGTTGTTGGGTGCTGATTCCCTCTGGCCAGCAGCTGTTGGAGTCTGCTGGGGCCTGGCTGGAGATGCCTTCGCTCCCAGCAGCTGTTGCATAGGAGGAGGGCGGCTCATGGGGAAAGCGCTCCGAAGGGTGAGTGGCAGCGCTGTGGAGGCACCGCGCCGTAGCCCTGACTGTCTCGCGGCAATGGGGTCTCTATCCCCTCTGCCAGCCCCGTTGTGTGCCACCAGGCACTGCTGCTGATGGGCTGGCTTGCCCTGGCTCCTGAGAATGTTTGCGAGTGCCTTTCGTTCTCCTTAATTCTCCTGAGTGCTTCCTTTGCCTTCCTGAGCCAAAGCACCTCCGTGCTGGCCGCCGGGTCTTGCTCTTGCCGTGGTGGTTGGCTCTCTGTCTGCAGGGGCCGTGTCTGAATTCCCCCGGGGGGCTGCAAGTGGCAAAACAAGGCAGATGTGCCTCGGGAAGCAGCCCTGGCTCTGTAGCCCTCCTCTGAAATAGCCCCTGTGACTGAGCGCAGCTCTCCCCGGAGACTTCAGTGTGTAAATTACTGCAGACAAGGTTTTCACTTACTTTACTTCTGTAGATAAACTAATGTATTGATTTTTTTTTTTTTGTGCTATCCTTTTTAAATTGGGAGAAAAAAATTCAAGTAAAACCTAATTATGCTTCTCTGTTTCTGAACAGTTTTGGAAATTGCAGAGCAATCAATATTAAGTACATTTTACACCAATTTAGAGACTGATTCTTTGCAGACGTGTGCTCGATAAACTCTGATTTTTGTGTAGTTTAGGCTGAAAAGCAGGGTAATGTGGTTTTTCCAATTAGCTGGTATTACATCAAGGTCCTTCCACTTGAATATTTTTATTAACTCAGTTTTCAGAAGCATGGGTGTATATATCCAGTGGAGGAGAATAAAAAAGATGTTAATCTTTTCAGATGAATGAAAGACAATTGGATTAATGCATAAGGTTTTAGATTTTGGGGAGAAATTCAGGCATGCACGCAACCTGCAGGGAGAGCTTCTGCTTGCTGAACTGTCACTCGTTAACTAAGGTAATGTCTGTGGTGCTCTGAAAAATTAAAGCACTATATAAGTGCTAAGTATTATCATTAATGATGCTGAATTTGATGGGTTTACTGGAATAGGCTTTGCAGTATAATATAAGTTAATGTTCTACTCATTTATGATGACACTCTTAAAAGAAAGCGTGGATGAATGTTGGCAGACTAGACAGAGTCCTTGTTCTGTGTTCTCTGCAAGCATTGCCTAGTCATAAGGTTTAAATCAAAGCTAACATAGGGCCACCTTTCCATCTTCTAGAACTCTTCATGCAAAGTCTCAGGTGTAGGAAGGGCTGCACTAGCTTATTATCACTTCAGCTGTCTTGTTTGGGGCCAGCAGATCTCCTATAACAAGAAGTGAATAAATTCTCTTCCCTGGTTAATGGGGTCCTAGTAGCTTGGGTGTTACTTGGATAAAGAGGCATAGCTGCATGGAAGTTCTGGTCCAGTGAAGGGAATTGTTTTCCTGATGTCTTTTATATGGCGTTTCCTTAACTATTTTAGGCAATACTTTCTTCTTGGGTTAAGCTTTTGGATCTGGCATGTAAAGGATAAGATCGCCCTAATTATCAGATGTTTTCCCAAGATTGTCTTTAATTTACTCTTTATTACTGGAAGGCTTAATAGTCTCCCATCTCACAGGTTTCTAGCTGATGTTAAAAATATGAAATGCAGAGCAGGGCCTGAAGAACTCAAAAGTTTTATATATATATATATATATATATATTTTTTTTTGTGAATTGCTTTTCAAACTTTATTAATTTCTGGAAAAGTCAGGTCCGGTAGATGTCCTACTGGCATGGGCAGAGCAAGGGTCTATTTAAGCTTAATTGCTGTAACAGAAGTTTATGGATTCTTTGGCAGTTTGGCTTGTGTCTGCTAATGTGTCAAGTGTGCGTGCACACACACACATCTACACTCCACAGTTTCAGCCATATGAGATCAGCCACTCCACTGTTTAATTAAATTCACTTGCTGGCAGACACAACACCTTTCAGTGCCATGTGGATCCTAGTTGCACTGAGAGACCTTCAGGACCAGTTGTTTTTGTGCTAGGGGCTGATTATCCTCACTTGATATGAACTTTAGTATTGTGATGCATTAGCTGAAATGCTGCAGAGAGTATTTGAAGATGATGTGGTTACTTTGGAGGTCTGGGAAACTTTCTTTCAGGAATAGCAGTAGCAAGGGGAGCAGGTTCTGGTACAACTATTCCCTATCCTTTTGCTATGTGTTCAGACAGCTGGCCCTTGTAGAGTTGGACTTGATTAAAGGTTGCCTGGAACTTTCCTGGACTCTGTTTCCATGTGTTCTGAGAAGTTTTTTTTTTTTTTTTTTTTTTTTTAAAGTAAGCATTTTTCTTTAATACTGCTACATAATTTTCCAATAAAAAATGAGCTCTTTATAACATGAATCTCCAATCTGTTTAGGGAAGGTCATCTAGAATCAATGTTTTCATGTACTGAAAAGTCTAGAAAAATGACTGTCCTACTCTGCGGGTAGATAATAAGGAATGGTACCTTGCAGGGAAAGTTTATTCTATGTACTTGCCCATCAGCCAGCTATTTAGTCACTGGGTATCACAGTCCTGAAGCATCTTATAGGGCAGCTTAACACTCCTACTCAGGCTGAAAGCTGCAAGGGGGGTTTCAGCATTGGCCTTCTCTGGGTATCAAAAGATGAGCCAGCTCAGGTGTCTCCTGAGTTAGTTGGCTTCTTATTGACAGTGACAGTCCTGGGATTTCTAAACAAAACAAGAAAATAGGTTCGTTCTTTGAAGACTTTGCAGGCTGTTATGCAGAAAAAGCAGAAAGAAATACAACAGGAATAAAAATAAGATTAGACTCCAACAGTTGATGGAGTTTTTATATGGTATGGAGTGATTTAAGAAGCTAGGAATGCTGACTGCATGTTGCTACTGGACCTGTTAAATGTGCATTTTGTTGAGATCTGAGTTTTTTCTAGACAACTTTAAAAGTAACAGCCTTAAAAGAAGAGGCAATTCTCTTGCCCTTATTTAAAGTGCAGTAATAGGTTGTCATTGTAAAGCAGGTATGTGGACGTACACTCTCAATGCTCTAGTTACTGAATACCATGCAGCTAGTACATCGACCATGTCATGAAAGCACAAATAGTCAGAATGGGGTCCTCAAGGCATTGCTGTCTGTTATAAATCAGTTAGAATAATTCATGCTATAGATTTCTCAATGCTGAAAAGCCTCTTATTCTGCAGAGTATAAACATATATCACATTTTATAGATTTTTTTCCCCCTTCTTTGTATGAGTCAAAGAATTCTGCAGGGGCAGAATTGCAAAATGCACAAAATAGACAATTTTCTACAAAAACATTATAAATAGAAGATGGAAAGCTAGGATCATTTTCACAGTTCTGGTCACACCTTTGTTACGTTTGGCATGCTTTGGGTAAGAGTCAACCTTAAGCCTGTATGTGCAGCCTACAGGGGCTCTGTCTGTGGAATGAGGCTGAAAATGCAAATAGGATTTCTTTTCTGGTTTGGTTTCTCAACATACATTAGAGCAGCTTGCACCAACTGGTAGAGGCTGCAAAGGGCTGCTTTGCCAGCTGGGATGTGCAGGGGTGTAATAATGTGCCTGGCGGGCTGCCTGTGCCAGCCAAAGGGAGGAGAGTGGTGGAGAAGTCCGGGTATGTTTCTGGGCCACCTCAGGAGAGATTTTCCACAAATGAGACTTGGACAGCATTACCACGAGGAGTGGGGCATCATGAATCTAAAGTAACCAAAGACCTGCCATGAAATATTTACTTTGACTCCCTGTGTAATTTATATTTTTAAAATCATTTCCAAAGCCACTAAACTCCTTTGAAACAAGTTATGAAGGGCTTGCTAGTGCAAATCTTTAGCAGATAGCCCTGGAAGTGAAAGAGTTAACTGACCATCATCAATTACAGCATCTGAGGGGGTGATTAGGACTGAAATTGCAGGGAGGTTTTTAATTTAGCCGAGTAGAGGAGACGCCCCCAGCTTAGCCAAGCTCATCAGATCATATACTTCTTACTGCTTCATCCGCTTACCGTGCACTGCCACTCAGAGCTGTTGTGCATGGAAAGGGCACTGAACAGACACAGCCACATAATATTATTCTGTTGTCCAGAAATCCACCCGAGACTCACTGTCACTTTGCCTGCCACTGAAGGGCCTATTGTACAAAGTTCTCATAAATACCTCAAATCTGGAATCAATCAGCAAGTTATGTAAAGGAAGAAATAGTTTGAGGTTAACATAAACTAATTTTTGTTATCTGCATAGTTTTTTTCCCCTCCAGCAGACTCCTGCTGAAGTATCTGGGATTACTCCTAGGAGCAAAGATGCATGTGGGCTTGTGTTAGCTGATGAGAAATCAAGCAGTTGGATCCTGACAAAATAGATATATCCATATGCATTTGACAGAAATGAGGTCTAGGTATGTGGAGTGCAATGTGTAATAAGCTTTAACTTCTCAGTGTATTTTCCTGTTAAAATTGATTAACTAGATTACTGTGGTCATTGCCTTTGGGAAAGGATGGTGAGCTTCAGCCTTGAGAAAAGCTTGGACAGTTTGGAAGGACGCTCTGCCTGGTTCCTCTTTGGCAGAGAGCTTGTACATTAGGTGAAATTAGTTGAGCCTTTTGCTTTGGGATTTTTAAATTTCATGGTGTTTGTGGGGAAAAATTGCAAGTGGATGATGTTGACAGTTAGCCTTCATGTTCTCTCCAGAGCAGGGAGAGAAGATATAGGGAAGGACTGCAGTGATCATACCAGAAAATGATAATTTGGGGCCTGATTCAAAATTAACTGAGATGGTTGGGTTTTGGTAATGTAAAAATATGTATTTGCAGACTACTTTTGCATTCCTAGGTGTTGAAGTAAGGCAGTCACTTGCACTGCAAAATTGAAAATATCGAGAATGTGGAAGATTGGGCCCCATTGGCACAGCATTAGTGGTGAAGAAGGCAGTGGGATATTGAAGTATTCCTGCTCTCCAGCTTTTGTCTTGTATTGCTTATAGTGTTGCAAAACTCCATCCACTGAAGCTAAAATTTTGTATACAAGCATATAATTAAAGATTGTTTCACAGCGTGCAGGCATATGCAAGCTAAAAGAGCTGCTTGAGGAGCATTCAGCAGCTTTTTATATATAGTCTGACAGACATTTTTATTTTTGTTAATATGGCAGTTTGTGCATTCATGAAGATATTTACCATAAAACATTAGTTGCCTTTGTAATCTTAATGAACTTGTGGAGATGGAAGTAAGGGACTTTAGAAGAATATTAAGTGAGCTGCCATTTTTCAGTGTGCCAAAGATGCTGAGAGACTTGGCAGCCCTGTAAGCCGACTCTTATTCTGAGATGTGAGAACTTAGTTTGCACTGCTGAAAAAAAAAAATAGAGAAGTCCTTAAAATGTTCTATGGTGAAAGAGTATTTTAATTTCAGGGATATCAGTGAGTGAATCCTACTCATTTCTTGATCAAATTTCCAATGTTTTCAGAGTTTTCAGGATACAGAGAAGCGCAAGGCTTGGTGGAAGCCTTGGTGTGACTTCATGCTGGTACCTTTTTTCTCTAGCATGTTTGTGGTTGTGAATTGTTGGTTCTGAAAGAAGCCTTCCTGCTAAACTTAGATGGCTTCTGTAATCTATGTATCAAAAACCTGCCAAAATTTGCCATGAGGGAAAAGGCTTATTTTTTGCATGAAATAAATTTGGAAGTAAAATCCACCTACCAAGCCTGTTGAGGAGACATGGTTGTGTGGCTCTATCTGTGTGCTTGGAGCAGTGCCTCCTTGAGGTTGTCTTTGCAGTGTTTTTTGTGCAGGTGGTGAAGGAGATTCCTTCTGTGACAGGTAGAGTTCAAAGCAGTTCAGGCCCTTTGCCAGATCTAAGGTGGCCTGTGGGGACCAATTTAGGTTCTGTTATGAGAAATTTTATAATTAAAGCATCTGGGAGTGCTTTTCATGTTAGAAATGGAACCTTAATGCCATCAGAATGGCTACAAAACTAATGCAAAGGAGTTGCAAATCATTCATCTCAAGTGGAAATTAGATAATGCAGCATTTTTAGGGGAGTTGGTCCATTTCTTCCTCCCTCTGCATGATATTTAGAAAGAACATGACTACTTTGTCCCACTATGTTCTTTTGGATCTTATTGAGGGTCGCTGTACTGCCAAATGCTTGGAAGAAGTTTTGCAAACCTTAGCACAGAAGCCGCAATGTTTGCCGGCACCTAGCAAAGAGTCGCAGCAAGTGGGTCTTCAGCAGGTCCGAGCTGCAAGTTGTCGCTGTCTGGTTTTCAGCCGTTCGGTTTTGTTGTGGACTTTCTTGTTGAACTGTGAGCTCTTGCGTGCCACATGATGTGCGCCGCGGCCGCTTGTCCTGTGTGATCATAATTTGTATTTCAAACACTCTGACCCTTTCCATGCTGCTGTGGAGTTGCAGGGAGCTGTAACACGGGCTGGAACCAGTGGGCAGACATCCACAAATGGTTTCTGTGCATTTGTGGAGATGCCCTAGTCTAAATAAACACTATTTTTTTCTGCAGTGGACAGGAAAAAAGTCCTTGTATGCCCCAAACTATTCTGTAAAGAGTGTTGTTTTTCAGAGCAGCTTTGCAGATTTTTTTTCCTTTCCATACTCTTAGTATATAATGAAAAAGAGCACCACAACCCTAAGAGAAAACATGTTCTTATGCTATTTAATTTCAGTGATGTTTGGGCAATAATGTCAACAGTTAACCTATTTATTATTCATCCAAAAATAGGCTATAAAAGAAAAAAATAAAGCTGCTCTCTGACAATACAATTGGCAGAAAATCAAGCTGTCGTAGTTCTTTAATTCGATAATAGCACAAATAAAAAAAAGAAATTTTGGGAGCATGTTAAGGGTCCTGGTCTGAGTCGCAGTCAATTTGGGGAGACTGGCTGTTGTAAAGATTTTGATCAGATTGCAGGATTGGGACCTAATTTTTTTTTTTTTTGCTTGTTTGGAAACCAGCAAGTCTGGTTTCTTGAGTCTTGGAATTTGGTGAAGTGGTGAATACTTGTGTTTTCTAATGCTAGCATATTAAATAGTCTATACATTTTTCATCCTTTCTAATTTCTCTCATTAGACAAAATGGGCAAATAACAAATATATGTAAATATCTGATATTATAGGTACTTTGATATAGGCTATACGATGTATTCAATAATGAATGTTGTTGACTGGAGTAATTAAGTATGATTCTGTCTCCAAACAGTTATTTACTTGTCAATATTAGTGAATCTAGTTCATCTAAAACTGCAGGCATTTTCTGTTTACTGTATAAACAGTAATTGCCTGCTTCAGTATTTGCTAAAATACTGTTTAAGTCTAAAATCAAGCTTGCAAATGGATTTCAATAACCTAGTTAATTTACTTTAATTTTGGAATTCTCTCTCTGCATGGGAAGAGAAATATGAAGAGTAATTTCATCTCCTTATAGTTGATTAAATTGTATGTACTTTTGATGGATTAAGTTTCCAGTTAATTGTGGAAAATGCAACAGCAGTATTAAAAAGAGGTATAAAATAAAACAATTGCTGGCTGCTTTGCATGCTATTTTTAAAAGTGTTTAACATTATTAATTTTAGAATGGTAATTTATAAATTTTAGTTACATATTCCCATTTTCAAGCCCATAAAATAGATAGTTTTAATCATATTTATTGATATTATCTATGTAATTATTTTTCATTATGCAAATATTTGTCTCAATTTCTGTGTAAAAGTAATGTGATGGAAGCATTTTTATGCTTTAAAACACATGCTTAACTGCATCCAAGCTACAAGAGAAACCTGATATGAAAACCAGAACAAAATAAATTGGTAAAGATGTTTGGAAAAGCAACAGTAGCTTTATATTGTAATCTTTAATATTGAATATTCAGATGATTTCAAGCTATATTATGGGAGGGTGAATTAGCAGCCTTACATACAAGAGTGCTTTAAGCAAGCAGTTTAATTTCTGATCTTTAGTCATGTTAATTTCTATCGTTAGTTAAAACTGACTGTAGATGAAAATATAATTAATTCCTAGCAAGCAGCACATTTTGTTAGTTTCCCTATGTGTTAAAGATTAAAAATAACAAGCTTCACATGGTTATTAATTTATTGTAAATGTTTGGAGAGTGCCTTCTTTCAGAGAAGCAATGTGCAATGTCATTACAGAAGACTGAGAAGTTTATTTGAAAGTATAATTAAAATTTAAAATTGTCATGCGAGCTAAAGTGGAGAAGGCTCAAATTAAGGCTTCTTTACTATTTGGAATTTATATTTTGTGGAAAGAAATAGTGATAGGATGGCTTAGGACAGCATGGCATTATTAGATATTTTCTGATGTGTTTTTTGGTGATGCAATAGGATTACTAATGTAAAAAGATGTGTACAATACTGTCTTTTTCAAAGTATTATAATTTGTAACAGACAATTTGCAGTTTGTTTCTTTTGTGTAGCTAGGTACATAACAAAATGAGGATAGTTTTATGTATTGTGCTAGGGTCCTAGTGAATGCAGTAGGTTGTTGTTTAAATCAAGGTAAACAAGCTGTTTCCATTGTTCAAAAAATCAGGGTTCTCAAACTGCATTTTTTAGGTATGTATTCTGTGTACATTCTCGTAGAAAGTTGCTCTTGTGCTTTGTTATTTTATTAAAGAAATTCATACCCGAATGTAAAACCCCCAAAGTGAAACGTTGCTTCAGGCTTTATAGCGTCGCTGTCTGCAGCTACAATTTCACTCCTAAGCTTAACTTTTTTTTAACAAAGTATGTGGTTTTCATTAAATGTGTAATTAGTATAATTAATAATTATTCACTAATTGAAGTGCAGGTTAACAAACTTCCATATGTAAAACTAAAGAGGGAAAAATGTCATTCATTCACACTGGGCTTTATAAGCCTATAAAACTCTTCAAAGGACTTCAAGATATCAAGCAATCTTTTATTCAGCTAAACCTACCCCCCACCTTCACTCTTACACACACTTAAATACGCAGTGTGCTCACAGCTTGGAAAAAAGCAAGAAAAGCCTTAATGGATCACTGATTTTAACCAAAGCAGTAGGTATGTATTCCATATAAATGGTTTCAAAACAATTTGGTTTTAGTTTTAATAATTTTCATGAAATGAAAACACACATCTTAATGCTATAGACAGCAGAGCTTTCAACTGTGCACTTATTAGCATAGCTTTTATTTCAAGCTCAAAACGTGTAAAACAATTACACTTGAGCAACTGTGTAATTTGCTCCTTTCTTTACTATACAGGTATAGCGTTGTAGGCAGAGGCTAATAAAGATTTAAGGCTAAAGTGGAGTGTTAAAGTCCAAATTTTGCTCATCTTTACACCCATGAGTAATTAATCCATTTGAATAGATTGAGACAAATAACGTGAGTAAAAGCATTTATATGTGCATGGGTTTGCAATACCCTGTTCTAGTTGGATGCTTTATAACTGATGATAAATCAAAGAATAGAATAATTATTTCTCAATTTACCATGACTGGGATCTTGTCATCACCCTGGTTATATGTACCTTTAAGAAGTGGTAAATGTTAACGATCTATTTAACCACATCAGTGAAACAGAGGTGACACAGCAGGAAATATTACATAGTCTTTTTTAAATATAAAATCACTTGTCAAGGTATTTGCTTCTGTTACAAACCAGGATATTTCCATTTGGAAATAAGAATTAGAATTTTATAGCTGGGACACCACTATTTGTTCTTAAATGGCTATATATTTAAATCATCCAAATATTGTGTATATTGGGAATATTTTATTTTGTAGGAGAAACTGTAGAAGACTTCTGTATTTGATTACACAATTCACAAGCTGTTTTTTAATCTACACTTTAGATTTTTGGGGTAAGATTTGCATAAAATATTTATTTAGATTGGATATATAAATTGAAGATCCAACACCCTCAACACATTCTTTTTTCTGAAACTGTTTGAAACTGATGGTTACTATTCATTCTGAAATAATTCAGCAGTTTTCCTCTGAATTAAGAACCTCAATCAGAGCTAACATTTCAATCAGATAGATTTATAGAGTATAAATTAACAAGGAACTATAAGAATATTTAACTTTCCTTTTTAAATGGAGGAGAGTGCAGTGAGTAATGATTTATTCTTGGATGCATTTGAATGTTTGAAATGTATTTGTTATTGATGAACATAGACACATTTATTCTAGGTATATAATTATTTGTGTATTTGTTAAACAAAAATCTGTTACAACTCCCTTGCTAAGAAATAGCAAGTTTGTCCTCTTTGAATAGTATTGTCAAATTAGGAAATCCGATTTAAGTAGCAATCAAATATTTAGGCTGACTGAAGAAGCATCTTTTCCTGATTTTTTTGTCTGCTTAAACAGGTGGGGATGGGGAAAAAACTGTAGTGGAGACCTACTGTACCTTGAGCTTTTGCGCTGACATTTGTCAGCTTTTCAAAACAATTCTTTTAAGTAAGAGGAGAGAATAAGAAAAGCTATTTTCAATTATGGATGATCAGTGGTGTGATGGTCAACCTTCCCTTAACTCTTAAGGGTATCATTCAGTGTTCAAAAATATTCAGATACTCAAATATATTAAAGATACATAGTGGGTGTGTGTGGGAAGGGAACATTGTACCCTGTTAGTATTGATATTCTTCAGTGTGGTTAACAGGTGATATATAGTACTTTAACAGAATCCATGCTCTGCATTAAAAGCTTGAGATTGGACCAGAAGTTGCATTTATAGCATTTAAAGGAACTTGCTGAGGTGCCTAAATAGACAGCAACAGTTAAAACTAATTTTATTTCCAGGTTTCCCTGGGCAAGTTTGCAAATTGCAGCTGTTTGTGCAGTTGAAACTCAATTTATAGGATAGAAAATATCTAGTAACTTGAAAACTGGTAATATGTGGTATGCGTATTGTTTAGGAGCGTGAGTGATGTAAGCATCAATTCAGCAAGCTTGCTGCTTTTTCATTTTCTGAACTATTAAAATGCTCTGTCTTGACACAATTTAATCTGCGTTGGGTAGCCTACCTGACACAGTAACTGAGACCTGTTATTTAACTACTTAATTTTTCTTTGGTTCTTAATTTGTGGGTGATAACATCCTTAATCATTTGTATTTTTCCTATAAAAATAGCACATGAAAAACTTCAACTTCATTTATATGCATCTCTTCTATATCTTCAGTTTACAGTCCATGTGGGACAAAAAAATTCTTAAATTAAGAACATTAGCAAGTACAGACAATCATTCAAGCATTAACAAAATATTCAGAACATTAAATTTACTCTTTCTTTTCCTGTCTTGTGATTCCTTTTTCCTGATTTCTTTTAGGAAATAATTTTAATAGGCAAGATCAGTTTGGTCAAGGTATTCTACTTTAGTGTGTTTATGTGACAGTATGGAGATCTTGTAAAATGCTCAATTTCCAAACAATTTTCCTCGTAAAGAGGTTAAGGACATATATGTGGAAACTGTGCATAAGAGTACATGCATTCGTAGTGTGGGTAGTATATGTATATAAGATGCTAGAAAACAGTGTCATAAAATTGCAAATGTTTAAAACAGCATAGTGTTTGTAGATATTTAGGCAGCATTTAGCAGTATGACATTATCATAGCAAAATAATTTTAGAAATTAACTCAGATTATTACTTTTAAAGCTGACTTCTGTGCATAAAATAGGAGTTTGAACCTGACATCTGTATTTTCAAGTATGCAAGCCCAGCTCTTCAGCTAACAGACAAAACACCTCTGATTTGCTGGATGAAACACTCACTTTGATATATGCTGCAGCATTATAATATAAACCTCATTATGATTACTGGACTGCTTTTAACATTTAATACATCTCTAGGCATATATTGGAAAACTACTTTGAGGGAGAGGTATGTATGTGAATTTTCCCTCCAAACATCCTAGAAAATAATTAATCTGTTTGGTTAATCAAAGATTTCATGTTCACATTATAATACAGCCAGATTAGTAAAGCTGTGATGGTTAAGACCCAGCAATCATTTGCTAAGTAAAGTCAAAATTAACGACAAATAAAATCAAGTTCCCTTTGTGGCTGTTTCCAGCCAGCTGCATCCAAATATAAAAGAACTATCAAAGAAAGATACCCATTAATTATTAACTCAGAGCAACTTCAGAAAGCACTTAAACCTCCATTGACATCATCCTGTCAGGCTCCTAATCTCAAAGTTGCTGGTGAGGGTTGCGTTAGACTCAGCATGTCACCAATTCTAACTTAAACAACTGCAACTCAAGAGATGCACTGCAGCATGCACGTGAACACATGGGATACACTGCTATTTAAGACATCTGTGAGTAACACTTGCAGTGTAACATGCTGTATAATTTCCTGTGTAGCTCTACCACTGCTGTCAGTGTAATAGAGTTGTCAGCAGTCTAATTGCAAAATGCAGTATGGAGGGGAGTCATGCAAAAGAAAAGAAATCTCAGTGGAAAGTAACACAAATCAGCTGTCAGTATCATAAAGCTGGACCAACCTTTGGCTAAACCATTTAAACCTCCCGATTAATCCCTAGATTCCTCTATATAGATTGGATCAAACTCCAAGTTTGACTGCAGACAAAAGGGAAACTTCAAAACAAATGGTCTATCTCTTATGTCCATTATACAATGCACTCAGTTAATGATCTGTAACATACATTAGCCTTGCAATGATGTTTTAAAGACTTAACTGTTGCATCTTCTTTTCATGTTGTATTTCAATTTCTGTATTTCCTGTTTTTTCTTAAAATATTTTTTATGTGAAAGGTGAAAATACTTTGTTTTAACAGAAGGCTGTTCTACTTTCTGCCTTTCCCCTTCCATCTATTTACCTGATTAAAAATATATTTTTATAAATATATTTAAGATACATTTGAAAAGTTACTTGTAAAGAAATTTTTTTCACTGTGCTACCAGTGGAATAAGGATTTTTTTTTTTTTTACTATAAAACCTCTATATTGCAGAGTGTATATGCTGCATCAAGCTGCTGTATTCTTTTGAGTCGCTTAGAATTTTTTTATCATTGAAATATAAAACAGGTGGAAAATATAGTGAATTGGACTGGGTTTGATGTGAGGAGATACCTTTCTCAAGTTATTAAATATGTTCTTTGCTAAAAGCTTAATGTCTTGAGACTGTTCTAATTCCAGGTTTTCTTTATTGTGTTTTTAAAAAAGACAAGCAAACTCAAACAAAGCTATCCAAGCCCTTCCTGCCCCCACCCCCTTCCTGCAGAACAGGACAGGCTACTAGTATTTATCATTTTTAAAAAGAAGAATGATACTAATCATTCTTTCATCTTACGGGGAGACATATAAATTTGGAATAATTATAAGGCATCACAATAAGCAGCACTAAGCATGAATGACAAAATGCAGCTCAAGATGATATTTTAATGCTTTTTTAATTTATTTTAATTTATTTTTCTAATCAGTGATATTAACCCTTTTGATTATTTTACTGAAGATTCTTCCCATTATTTTCCAGATCATGATGTGAATGATAGATTATCAGAACATTAACTAGTCCAAAAAAAGGTTTTAAGTACAGAGGAACAAAAAATACAAGTGTATTTTTTATATACTTGTATTGAAAGATTGTATACTCTTTGCTCTAAATGATATAGGCCTTATAAGGAGCTACAAACCAGATGTATTAGAATAGCTGCTAGCTGGTGGTAAAGAAGGGAAAAGCAACGTTACTGACTTAGTCAAAATAATGAGACTTTGAACTAAACTAGAATCAATATAATTTATTTTTTTAAAAAAAGTTTCCTACCTTTGTTGGCCTGTTTCCTCTCTTTCATTAAAGACGTAACTTACTGATGCTTCTGCTCATCCTACGTTTTCATCAGTGTAAAACCTAAAGCGAACTTTGCCTAAAGTGTAGGTTAATATAATAGCTACTTGAAGCAGGAAGCCTCAGCAATATGTGTGACTGTGTGTATAGTTGTCTTTATTTGGGCCTGTCCAGCATTTTGTTTGTCCTCTAGCCTTTTACGGCAGCTGGATTCTGACCTTCAAGTTCTTAAAAAGAGGTGGGGGGGGAAAAGTATTCTTTTCAGATCCCAAGTTCCTCCCTTTTTACCCTCCCACTGACACCGTCCTATTCAATAGTGGAGATAACTTTATTCATCTATACATCATTGTATCAAATTCAATAGGCGAACGGCTTCAACATGCTTCAGAACTGGACAGGGCAGTAATGTCTTCATTTTTTTTCTTAATACGATGAGTTTATCACAGCGTGTTCAAACACAGAACAATGTAACAGTTTTTCAAGTTTTTTCTACCTTGCCATCCTATCATGGTCTTATTTCTCTGTAAAAAAATTTTAATAGATGATTATAGATAAATAACTAAAAAATTATGTCTGCACTGAACATGAGTTGAAAGTGAAATTGGGGGAGAGCAGGGATCATTATATATAACTGCATTTTGTACTGACCATGTTTACTTTAGGATCATATTTAGAGAAGTTATTTGTTCTAAATCAACTTATCCTTTTAACAAGAAACTAGAATTAAGTTGCATCTTAGAAAAATTGATAGAAATGTCATGTCAACTGCAAATCTTGCTCATGGCTTTCTAGGAATGACATAGATCTTGTCCTCAACTATGTCAGTGTGTATTTGCTCTGCCTAATGTTACAAAGCTCAATCTGTCTGTAGCTGGCAAACTTTATTTAAGGGCAATGGCACCAACTCTGTGGATGTTAGAACTGCAACAGGAAGGAATACTCCGGCTATCTGTGGAGGACACTGAATTTTTGCTCATAAAACAGCATGGTTTGTTGAGGATGCTAGTTGAGCCACAAGAAAATGTGCTATGGGTGCACTGCTGAAAGAGATTTCAATATTTTAAAGAATGAAACACTTCAAAGGTTCTGTAAGGTCTTTTTTTTTATGGTAGCATGAAACATCAAATAAGTATGCCCAAGTCAAGCTCATGTCTCATTGACATCTTTGTCTTTTAAATGGAATGTAAAGATGGAGGCAGGGTGGGGTGGGGAGGTGGGGGTGGAAGACGAATGGTTAAAATACAGAGCTGAAGTGTTTAAACCAACTAATGGTACTAGACTATTTTAGATCCTGGGATGAAAAAAGGAAATAAATTAAAAATCAGACTTACATCCCTGACTGGGTGTTTTCTACTATAGGCCCTATGTGTTTATGTAGAGGGTATTGCGAACGTTTGGAGGGATTTGGGAGTTTCAAAAGGAAGAAGTTTATACATTAGTGCTGCAAGTTGCAAAACACTGTTGATATTCAAATGTTTATTGTGTAAAATCTGGGATAAGCTTCAGCATGAGAGCTCCTTTAAGTGCCTACAACTATTGCTAATTCCCCTCAGCATTGAGGCTTGCACAAAGGCCTTAATCCAATTCCACTTTTTTTTTTCTTCAGAAAGCCTATGCTATTTTCTCTCACATAAACTAACAACACTATCCCATCACACCACAGAATGGGTCAAAGAGAAAGGGCTCTGTGTTTATACTTCACCAACACTTTGTGTTTCTTGGCCAAGTATGGCAAGAAACTTTAAGTGGGTCCCCCAGGCCCCACGCCATCTTTAGAAAGAAAAATAAGCCTTCAGAGATTGAAAAACAGACTATTTTAGGTACAAAACCTATGAAATGTCAACTATTCTTTTAGTCACTATCTCTGAAAAGAATTTGATCACTCAAGCCTTGTTCTTCCATCTCTGATTTAAATTATGAAACAAGATTTTGCTTTATACAATAGTGTGTTCTACCTTGCATATAATAACATCCTTGGCGAGTCTCTTTTTAGAGTGTCCTCAGAGACTAATATTTGTCTGTGAATATTTTATTCTGCTATTGTGTGAGTACCTTGTCATCACAACAGCTTAAAGCAGTAAGTTCCATCAGGTAAAATAAACTTACAAGATATCTAGATTTACTCTTCTGAAGTGGGAGGGGAAAAAAAATTTCATTTTCTGAAGCATATTTTTAAGCTTCATCCATCCATCTGTCTTGCGTGGCAGATTCCACTGCAGCTCTAAGTGGTCAGATATTCTCTGTGTATATAATGTATCACTTATTTTTGACAATCCCAGCAGTGTTGTCAAGGTTTAAACAACAACAAAGACTGAGCTGCTTTGAGGCCTGACCTTCCACTAGCAGGAGGGAACAAGGTTCATCTGGCTGCCATCCGATCATCTATGGAATGGAACAGCAAAAATTCTGTTGTGACTACTGAGCAGGCTTAAATAGTAGTAAATAAACCTGCCTTTTAAAAATCATTTTAAAGTTCCAGGCAAGAACTAAAACTATATTTTTTTGTCATTAGGATGCCTTAATTTTTACCATAAGAAGCCAGCTGACATTCCACAGCACCAGTTGTGCTGATTTAGATGGCTCTGACTCCAGTTGTGTGGGTACACCGGTTGCTATATTGCACCAGAAGGCATTGGAGGAATTCTAGTCCTCCTTTCAGCCTGGAAGCGAATCATTTACTGGAGCCTTTCACAAGCTGGAAGTTATTCTCCCTTCACACTGGCTTTGCTCTTGAGCGTGAGTTAGTGGCTGAGCCTAGCCTATGTACATTTTCTGTTCCTCTCTGATCGCGTCTATGCGGCAGGTGTGGGAATTATTGCAGTATGCTTTGGAGATCATTCAGATTAGGCTTGAACAAGTTGTTTTGAGTAATTTGACAAGAGCTAACTTTATTTTCTGCAAGTTTTGCTTAGAATAGAGTTTTAGCATTTTCTAGGAACTTGTCTTCTCC
>VZSV01000075.1:3508393-3609046 GCA_013398735.1 Nothocercus julius | reverse complement strand
ATGTTTTTCTATCTGGGCAACATTCTTAAGAAAATGAGGTAGAGTTACTGGCTAAGGCTGTATGTATTTAATTTCTCTAACACAGAGTAGTTGTACGCTGGTTTAATTGACAGCTCTTAAGTTGGGTATTTCTTTGGTTTATTTGTAAATTTTGGAGCTCCGGTAAGGTGTTTAGATACCTATTTTTTGGTGATAGAGAACTGTTGCAGGCAAAGGAAGCCCATGCATATTCCATGTTCTGCTGAGCTATAACAACAACTGCATTGGGCATGGAGGGGGGGGAAGGGGAGTCTTGCAGATGGATAAAAGCTAAATTCATTGATGCTATCCTCATACTAGTAATGATTAGATTAAAATGTGGAGTCTGACTTGCTTAACTCCACCATACAGGTTCTACCTGTGAAGTGTTTTTTGTATTTTGCTATTGGAGAGGGAATTTCCAATTGATCTAAAAGAAAGAGAAGGGAAGAGTCATTAGTAGAGTTTTATGGCCTCTAAGGCATAACTGGACATATTGTATGGGACAGTCACCTGTGCAGTGTTAAGGAGTTATGTTGCAAATAATACAAAACACTCAGGCTAGTCATGAATAGTTATGCCAATTTTGATTCTACTACAGTTTTCTGTTGTATATCCTCTAAGGTACAGAAAAATAAATCTGCCATTTTAATGAATGCTCCCAGTGTGAGAGAAAAATGAGATAGTCAAGCATAGGTCATATATAGCCCTTAGTATCAACTGTAGCATACACACCATTATATCATAATACCATTTTATCCCTCATGATCTTTGATCAGTGCTAATGATCAAAGTTTGCGTAGCAGCCAAAAGAATCATGAGACAGTAGATATTTATAGCTTATGGCCAATTCTGATTACTCTATAGCAGCTTTCCCAGTGTTCTCTAGTTTGATTGATGTCATTGGCATGCTTCAGCATTCAGAATATATCAAATAAATTTGCTATGCTTTGAACATGAAAGGGGAGGAAAACACTGATAATTTAAGAAACCAGAAAAGTGGGGGAGACATGAGATAGACATTGCTGCATGTCCGTTGGCAAGTAACGCCGTGCAGAGCTTGGCAGTACATTGCATGCATGCAAATTGCTGAGCATTCGCTTTAATGTAAGGCTTTACTTTCCCTGTAAGAGTGTTGCTACTCAAAGGGATTGATAAATGAAATCAGAAGTGTATATACTGCAATGGAGAGGAGGACAGGAGGAAGACACAGCTGTGTGGGGTGACTGCTTTACAAGCAGAAGCCTTTCAGTTCTGTCTGTCAGATGATGTGAAAGGCCCAAATCCAAAGACAACAGCTTCCCACCCCCTTTGATTCCAATCCTAATAGTGTGCCAGTCATTGATGGAAATGCATTGCAAAGTGAGAATAGTCCATTTTCTTCTTTTCTTTTCTGAGAACCTGTATTTATCAGATTTAACTAGTTAATAACAATTCTGCCCTCTCTCTCCCCTGTGTGCCATGAGGAATCTAACCACAGAGGTGACAACTCCTGAGAGTGAGCAAGCAGAGCAATCCGGAGGATCTTGTAGGAGGCATCTTGCAAGGTTCTGAGAGTCCTGCCAAGAGTGAAACACCAACTTGGTTCAAAATGAGTGTGGCTGGGATAATTATATATACATTTTCCTCCTTGCAATGGTATTTGGTTGAGACCTGCAAAGCCATGCTGTAGGTATGTGGCTAGCATATTGATCCTAGTGAAAGTGCATGTAAAGATGGCCTTGTGCTGAATTTGTGACTTGGGTTTGAGGAGATGTGTGCTGTGTTCCTAAGTCCCACAGGCTTTGTGCCTGTCAGCACTCTAGTACTAATTACGAAGGCCAGGGTTGCCTGCAAGCCCTACCTGTGATTTCTCTGCCCATGAGTCTGCAAGGACAGCTGGAACATTCCTTAGAGCTTAGGCAGGACCTTGTCTGCCCAAAGAGCAGCCATGTTAGCCATGGAAATTACCTTTAAAGATGCCTAGGTGGACAGACCATAAAGGGAGGTAAAAGTTTGCCAGGCTCATGGTTATGCCAGAAGATGCTCTGTCAAAGCAGTTCAATTTGTATGGTTTTAGGCCACTTTTAGTCTTTCATGGTGTAAGCTTCCCACTTTAAAAGTGTGCATTACCAAAAGTTCTACTGTCTGTCGTGTCTCTGTAAGCTCTTTTGGGCACTTGAATATGCCTAGTCCTGGCCCCAAGGGCTTTGATTCCAAGCACTATAGTGAGGAGAAATGCTCCTTCCTGCTGTATATGGCACTGCCCCATTTCTGCAGCAAGTGCATATTTTTTTATTACTGACTGGCAAATGCAGGCATTCTTAGGATAATAAAGAAATGGGCAGCACGCTTGGATGATCTCTTCTGCTTTTTCCTTTCAAAAAAGCAATTTTCATGGCAGTGGGAATGATAACAATAGAGTTAAGCTGTGTCATTAATTTCCATAGATGGTAGATGGAGACTGTTAAATTCGAGGCACCTGAGTGGATCATCAAACTCTTCTACCACATAATGGCTCTAAATAATCATATTCATCATAATTAGTACTGTTAATAATGTTAAAAATAAACACTTGTACCTCAGACCATTAGTAATAGTAATCTTATCTTCCATGAAAATTACTAGACCCAGTTATTTTTCACAGTGGGATGCAGATTTATCAGAGATATATAATTAAAATATTAATTACATATTTGATAGAGCTTCAACTATCATTATTATATTAGGATTGTTCTCATTATTACACTTTCAATATGTTACCTTGTATATATTGTACTTAATAAAGTGTTAAAGATTGGCTCTAGGTTTCTGGGATCAATATATGCTAGAAAGAAAAATGTATATGAATCCAAAAATGGTGAAGAAAGGGGATTCAAACGGTGGTTAAACGAATTTCTGTCATTCAACCCTATACTTAAAGGTGATGCAAAGCTGACACAAAGCTAATCCTAGTCATAAATCCCCAAAATAGAGTTTAAGCGATATTTAATGGTTACTTTTACCTGAGCAGATTAGATGAAAAGAGCACTAGTTAGCTGGATAGGAGAGACAAACTTTAGAAAGAACAATGTGTTGTAAAACTGTGGGTTGTTTTTTTTCCTCTGTTGGATGCAGATGTTTTCCATTAACTGAAGTGGGAGATATTTTAAAGTAAATAAGGTTGTTAATCCTCTGTTTAGTCCTTACCTGCCAGCAATGGAGTTTTGTAGGATTAAATTTGTTGAAATTGACATATATATATATATATATATTTAAGTAAACTAATGTTTCAGATTGTTTCAGATCAGGAGATACTTATACTGAAAGCCACCTGAAAGGTAAAAGTTTCAGAAGGAAAAGAGATTCCAGTACGGCTGTTATGCCTTATGCTCCCATTGACTTAGCAGCCTTCAGTGGATTTCTTGATAACTTTCAGGAATGGAAAAATCTCTGGAGCTGAGGATCTTCATTGCCTTCTTTTCACTATGAGAAAAAAATAAAAAGGAATTTTAATATTTATAAAATATTTTTGTAAACTTTTCAGTATTTTTTTACTCTTGCTCTAAAACACTATTTAAAGTAGTTTCCAAAATTGCAACCAATAGTTTTAAAATCTGCCACTCTCTTTTTCAGTATTTTCTGAAGAGCCTTTTGTATACATTTATCCTATCATACCTCCTGGAATATAAAGGATAATACAGTAATGAAGTATTAAGCCTCTTGGAAGAATAACTCAAATTATTTCTCGTAAAGAAGGGGGAAGATATTTTTCTGAATACAAAACTGGGCTGAATGGCAAAAAATGTTTGAAGAAAGAATTCTCTACAATTCCTAGCAATGTTTAGAAACTTGTTCCACCAATGTGGTGTGAAGGTATCATTTTGCGAAGCAACAGCTGGTGGCTGTGAAAAACAGCAAGCATTTCAATTTTCTTGCTTCCTAAATCAGAATTAAGGCAAGAACAAAGATTCTTAGTTTGCCTGTGTGTGTGTAACACTGCTCATACTCTTGTAACACCAATTCCAGGATAAACTCCAAGCATCCTGGTGACTGAGCACAAGTTGGGAGAATGCGGTTTCGTTTCGGTGGTGCTGTGCAGCACTAAGGCACCTTGAAATCCAGGTGTCCTCATTTGAATATTTGATTATTTCAACAGCCTGCTGTCCCTGAGTGCCCATTGCACCTTCACAGAGGTCAGTGTGGCAGAACTCTTATTCCTTCTGCTGGACAGAGAGCTTTCCTGCTCAAGTCTGGTCTTGTCTAATGTACAGCTTTGCAGAGGCTTTGCCACCTGGACAGTAATTTACTTTTGGAAGTAGACAGCAATAATAAAACCTTATCATCTGCTTCACACAAGATATTATGAGTGTGGCTGTAAATAAAACCTTATCACCTGCTTTATATGAGATAGCATAAGCAGTGGTCACACTGGGATTTCTTTTTGGTTTAACAGCCTTTTCTGGCTTTATTTAGTGAGATAGCCCCGGCTCCTTCTCCCACACACCCTTGATATTTTATAAGGTTTTGGAGACAGGATGCTTTGGATTCTAACTAAGAAGTTTAGAGCATGCCTTTTAAGTAGTGAGATGCGTGTGCTCCTGTAAACCATTAACTAAAAATCGTCAGTGTAAGATAGTCAGTGAGGACGTTCAATGTAATTGCAAGGGCTTGACTGGCCAGAAAGTAATGCAACTCTTCCAACAGGCTGGGAAAAGCACTTCATTAATGAACACTGCCAAAATTTTCCTTTGGATGTTGTTTCTATGCCATAGAACTCTCAGGTTAAAATGATTTGTGAATATTTTCAGTGTTGTTGTTGAGGCTTTTATGACTTCTGCGTTTACCCAAAGCTACTCGAGGATGACATCCAATTGAAGGGTTTTCAGAGTTTGACATGAACAAGTTGCTTGTCATCAAATGAATTTTCCCTTGTAGAAAAGAGATTTTCTTTTTTTCTGAGTAAGTTGAAGATAATCTTTTCCAGATTTTAGAACTGGTGTGACTGAAAGCCCGGACTTTTGCGGAGGATGATGAACCTAATAAAACCTCTATGAAAAATTCAACTGTCTTTGTTAGATCTTCCTTGTCAGAAAGGCTTATTATAGCCACTTACTTGGGATTATCACAGAGTAGGTTATTAAACTAGTTACACTTGTATTAATTTTGCTGCAATTCTTAGAATGTATGAGACGGAAAAAACTCAGATGGTTCTATATGTAGATGATTTTTTTCTTAAAAAAAAAATGGCTTGGTTCCGTATATTTTTGGTAGTGTCTAAAATTTAATTTGTAACTATAAAATTAACTGTAAAGATTGTTATGTCTTCCCTGGGGGGAAAAAAAGGAAGCTTCGCTGTACTGCATAAAAATCTTTTGATACTCTGAGGTACAGGCTTAATACAGGAGTTTACCTGGATCATTTATTGACTCCTCACAAATGGTATTGTGGTAATATGTAAGAATGCCAACAGTGTATATTAAAACATCTTTATAAAAAGAATAATAATAGAGCGCCTGTAGATATGAGAATCCAAAGTTTTCCCAATGCTTTAATAAGTGCTGAGCTACCGTTATAATTCCTGAATTATTCAGAGCTGTAATTTGGAGTCGCAGGGTTTTAGTATGCTGTAGATGTAGTATTAAGGCTTCCAGGGTCATGATAGATATTAAAAATTGTTATGGAGGGATCTAGACTGCTAATCACACAATGGCAGAGATGTTGTGTAGTGCCCTGGAATTACAAATAATTTAACAGCATCCAGCTAATGCTAAGTCCTCTCCCTCTCTTTCCCCAAAACACAGGATGTTCAGCAATGCTGCTGTTGAGAGTAAAGGGGTGCAAAATGTCGTCAAGTGTATGTCTCAAGAATCCTATAAGCAATGGGAAAAGAGAAGCAGACTATATGTGGGGAAAAGCCTCTTCACGGACTAGAATGACAGTAGCTAGTAGGTAGCCACTACACTAAAGTTATAATTATAATTTTGTCACAAGAGTAGAGAAGTCAAGGTTTCACAAGGGGGGAAAAAAAATCTATTTACAGAAAAATATTATGCTTTTCATTTGATAGAAAAAGTAATTATTGCTAAGGGACCCGCGGAAGATCTTGAAGACAGTCACCCTTCTTTTAATAAGTGCTTGTGGCAGCTAAGTGGGGATCAGGAGTATTCTTTATCAGGTTTGCATTCAAGTAGTACTAAATATATGCAGGTAGGAATTAAATAGTATCTGAGTTTAATTAAAATTATAAAAAAAAGAGGGGGGAGAAGAATGGTTGGTAGACTGCTCGACTGCATTTTAACCAGTAACCTCAGACCCTAATTAGAAATGCTTTTCATATCTCCTCCATGCAAGGGCTTAATCTGACGTGAGTCTGTGAGCGAGGGCTTGGGGGACCAGTGTTAATTCTGCATTCGATCTTGGTTTGTATGGAGGCAGGCAATGCTGATTGACCGAGTTGCAGCACAGATCCCATGACCTTGCTGGGATTTTCATGTGAGGTGTTAATTGAGAGGGTGGGTTAATCTTTGAGCATCATTGTCCCCAAGCCGAGGACAAAGTTTGTGCTCTCTGTTTCCTTACTCAACAGTATATTTGATCTTTACCTCCTCCCCTTTATGACAGTTTAGCAAGCCTGCAGAAAATTCTCTTGATAAATTTATTGGTGGAGGATTATCTCTTGCTGTTTTGTTTGATTTTATGGTCTTCCTTTTTGGGAAAGGAGTGGTTAACTGGAATTAAACTCAAAATATTCTTGTCCTCCTCTTGCAGGCCGCTCCAATGAGACTATCATACAGGGTGGGGGCAGTGACGTGTTGAGATTAATTATACTGCAGAGAACTAAAAAGCATAAAGCAAACTATGAAGCATGATTTCAAAGTTATTTCATCTGAGTGCTGGGAAAACATATAAGCTCTTTTTATTGCTCCTGAGTGGAAAGACTAAAATAATTACAAAAACAAAGAGATATTACTGGGGACAGAGCTTTTATAATAGCATACATTTTTAGAGTTTTTGTAGCAGAGTTGTGTAATGTAAGAAAAGACAGCCCTTTTGCTTTTTTTTTTTTTTTTTAATAAATAATGAATGGCCTTTTTTCTTCATGTGCTGTTGTGCAGGCCTGTCATTTCCAGTGTAAGGAGTAAATTTTTACTCCAGGCAGGATTAATGTGTACTGGCTGACCTTAAGTATGACTCCCAAGTGAGCAGGATGGTAGTTAAAAGAAGCAGAAGTAATGGAGCTCACACAGGAAATGCTGTGAAACAGAAATGATAAAAAAAAAAAAAAAAAAAAAGGCACAAATGATAGCTGTTCTTGACATGCAAAGAAATTCTGTTACTTGTTTTATTGCACCAGCTGTAGATGGGTTTAATTACAATGCTTCAAAACGGAAACGAGTTTTGGAGTAATTCTGAAAAGCACCGGCAACTCTGACAAATATGCAGTATTGATAGCTCTCCCAGATACGCTGCTCGTAGTGCAGAGGGAAGGAAAATAGTCCTGCATGCAGTTTGGTGATCACACGATGGGAGATGGGGTGGCCTTGGATTATTCAGGAGCGTATCCATGTTGAGGTGCACCTGGCAGGCTGTGGAATACATCCAGTGATGAAGGGACACATTGATTTTTACATGCCACATTTGGCGCTTATATGACCCTTATGAAGTTGTTTCGAACCACATGGTGCTCATACCTATGCCAGAATTACCCCAGACAAGTTCTGAGGACAGGAGACACATTATTATGTGCTGGCATGGGGGAAAATATGATCCCTTGATTCCACTTGGCTGTGATTTAGCACAATTAGGCCTCATAATTTGATTTTTTTTTTCTGAATAGTTTTGTGGCAAAACTACAATCCTTATGAAATTGTCCTTTATAGGAAAGTTGGGAGGAAAGATTTTTGCAGGAAATAGAGCCGCATTACTTTTGAGGAGAATGAGATAAATCAGCAAGAATTTAGTGGCTGGCTTAGCTGATTGGAAAGCTACAGGTTAAGCCTTTGACTTACATCCCTATATAGGTTCCTTATAGCAGTAGTCAGGCATCTTTTGAGGTTGTTATGCCAGACAGTAGTTTTCTAAATTAAAGTGTATGAATATTGATAGCAGCTCAGGAAATGCTGGTGTTCCCTTTGGCATCTCCATCTTGCTCCAAAGCAAAGCACTGGAGCCTAGTTTGCCCTGAGCTTGGGATTCAGAGAGAGCCAGGAGCTGGGAGAGCTGGTGCCTTTTGCAGGTAACTTCTCAAGATGCTTTGGTTCTCCATGATCCTGGCCCTGCCCCTACCATGCTAATGCTATTATAAAAATCTGTCCACATATTATCTGTAATTGCTGACCACTATCTTAAGCTACCCTACAGCCTTTGAGAAAAATTAATTTTGGAGTTGTGAAAGAGGAATTTGATTTCACACAGGATTTGGAGTGCTCAGAATCTGGCTTCTGTTCATACTGGAATGAAATGTGACATTTTCAAGTTCTTGGCAGAGGAAAAATCTCAAAAAAGCTGCCTTTCAGATTCATCAAAATGGTTCATTTTGGTTTGGACGTACTTGACTTCATAATCTACCAGAAAAAATGAAATAGGAATCATTTCAAATTGGAAAAAAAAAAACAAAGGTCAAAAAAAATCCTCCCCCCATCACCAAAATAAAAATAATAAAAATAAAAATAAAAAAACTTGGATGTATGATGTAATTCATAATGTCATATTAGTTTTATGAATCCACATTTTCTAATAGCAGTTGGGTCTAATGATATGCTTTTTCTTTTTTTCTTACGAAGAGCCCCCCTGGATTATTCCTCAGTTATATCTGAAGAGACCACCAAAATAAAGCTGGATGCTTGGGGTATTTACTGATATTCAGGATTTGATTGATTTCAGCAAAATGTGTGTTTGGTCTGAATGTTTGGCATTAGAGATATAGATTACTTGTGTATTTTAGGAGAGTAAAAGCAACTTATATAGGATACAGAAATGCTCTCTGCTCTGTTTACTGTAGAGAGTTATGAAAAGGATATTCTTAATGATTATCATGTTGATACTAACCTTTTAAAGGTTTTACAATAGCAAGAGGTGTTTTTAACACCATGAATAAGTTCTGTCTAAACATAATTAGATAATTTACAACAATTTTGGCCTAGGTATGAAATATACAAACAAAATTTTCCTAAGTAGTTTGGTCAGGCTATGAGATTATTAATGACTTAGGAAGTTTCTCTAGGTAAGACTTGAGGCTTGTGTCATCTTTCATTCGGAAAAAGGATAATTTCCTAGGTGTAGTCTTCTGGTTTGCCCTTTACTAAAAGACTCCATCTATGCTTTGGGGTAATTAGGCACATTTTTGAAGTCGACAGAAGGGAGAATGATGACATTTAGGCATGCAGTGTGAGATATTTTTCTTTTTCAAGCCCCAAAGTGATGAATGGAAGGAATCAAGAGCCTGATGCTGTGTGAGCAAGCACAGCCAGGTGCAGGAAAATCTGCAAGCCTGTAAGGCTCTGCACCCAGAGGTGGAAGGGCAAAAACCTGGGCTAGACAGGACACCAGAGGAGGGAGAGGTGCCTGATTCATCAGGTTCTACATAGCTCCCAGGGCTCTGGTGCCTCCTTTTGGGTGGAGGAAATATTGTCCTTTGTAGTTGGTGGAATTAAACGATGGACTGACCAGTAGCTTGCACCGTTTTCTGTGCATGCTGTACACCAATAAGAGCCTTTGCATTTGGCCCTTTGCATATTCAAAGATAAGGGAGGGGTGCTCGTCAGCATGTTCTTTACAGGCTTATTCCTAACTGCATAATAGGCAGCTATGGAATGATCCCCCTCATCATTTTTGATAAAATAC
Source organism: Nothocercus julius (assembly GCA_013398735.1). Classification (NCBI taxonomy): domain Eukaryota; kingdom Metazoa; phylum Chordata; class Aves; order Tinamiformes; family Tinamidae; genus Nothocercus; species Nothocercus julius. The sequence goes on along the minus strand of VZSV01000075.1, from coordinate 3,599,224 downwards.
AAAGTGACTTGTGTAGCGGATGAATTACCCATTTCAGCTTTGGGGCATTAGGCCATAGCGGTTTTATGGAGCTTGTTTATTGTTGCTCCTCATTACTCTCTTTTTTTCTTTCTTCTCCCCCTCCTTCCCCCCTCTAATTCCAATAATTCTGTGTTTATAGAAAGCACTTTACCTCGCTAAATGTTCTAAATGATCTTACCAGGTTGGAGTTAAAATATATCTGGCCTAGCGTAGGAAAGCTCGGTTACTGTACTTTCCATCTGGGTGATGTATTTGTCTGCAAGTAATAACAAAAGGCTTCATTAGAGAGCTAATCAACTCCCTCACCTCTGAGACCTAAAGTAATCATGTATTTCAGATGCACATCTATACGAACGAGCCTGGTAATAGTATAGAAAGAACTGGCTTTAAGTGAAGCTGGTCAAAGCAGGCAGGTGCTGTGGCTATCTCCATCTCGTATAGGGTTTGCCACTTAATTCCACGTCCCTCTTTCAATAAAGTTTCTACTTACAGCTCCTTGTGGCAAAAAGGTTTCGGAAGCTGGATAAACAGAGCGTGAGCCTGCACGAAAGGGATTAAGGAGGAGAGCCAAGAGTGGAAGGGAAAATGAGGATATGACAGAGGCCATAGTGAGTTCAAACAAAATTTGGCCTGCAGAATGCTGCAGAAATCCCACTGGTGACAGGTGCCATCTTGTGGGTCATCCTGCCACTCTGCCTCCTGCCACTTTTTATAACGAGAGCAGATAAAGGAGGGCTGGCTTCTTAGAGGCTTAGGATGGGGAAAGTAATTCAAAGAGATGTGAACATGGTTGGCTTCAGGCTTTGCATGATACTGTAAACATCAATACTTTGCTTGTTGGTGCTTTATGCTATTTAAGAACGTTCAAGTCTGTTATAAATAGAGAGGAGACACGTGTCTAGAAACTTGTAATCATAAATAGCACAAATAATAACCAAATTATTTCTACTTTATAGTGATGCAAATAGAATATTCAGGTATCATATAGGCCCAGGAAAGGTTACAGCCTGCAAACTGTGCTAATTAAAATATTATAGCACCAAGGAGTATATATGAGTTACTAATGTCCATATTTTTCCTCTTTCCTTTAAGATCTTATCTTTAATGGCTACGTAAAAATGCAGTGGCTAGCTGGGACTTTAGTGCAATGCTTTTTCAGGAATGGATTTTGAAGGGCAGTGCAAAATTAATCGCAGTAACTAGCAAGTCAAAATCCAATATATTGTGATAACATATGTAATTTTTAAAGGAAATGACTGATACTGTAGGAATGAGCCTGAATTCCATAGTTCACAGGAATTTCAAGGTTTCACAATTAAATTTTTCAAACACTACTTATGTCAAACAGTATGGCACATTTTGGTATCATTTTACACCAAATCTGAGAGTCTGATTTCTCAAGAGTAACACTTGGCACATTTCTTAATTTAAACATTGTCAAATATGGTAAACAGGTAGCTAGACGTGGTTTCCTTTCCTCATGTTTGTACTCGTGTCCAAAATACGTTGTCCTTTCATAAACATGTGTGAAATCAAAATCTGCTCGCAGGAGTGGCTAGGATGTAAACCAAGCTTTAAGCTGATGCATGCAGAAATGTTAACTAGGAGGTCCGGCCGGAGCGTGGCAGAAGGGGAAGCAGAAGCCTGAGCCTGGGTAAGGAACGGTGTCACTGGTGAGCGCCAGTGGCACCGAGGTGAAGCTCTGTGCCGGATTTGGGAGCGGGAAGGGAATCCATGAAAATGTCAAGTGAATTTGCCTGATAAATGCACTGGGGAAGCGCTGTGGTGCCCTCACAAGCGTTGGCTCGTTAGAAGGGTGGAGATCAGCTCTGTCGTGGGACCCCATGGTTGCTGACCCCCCAGCCCGCGGGCAGTGATGGGCCAAGTCCAGGGCCCTGTTGCGCGGCCCAGTTTGGGGTGATGGAACGTGAGCTCAGACTCCGTATGATTTAACATGAACTTAGGAAGAGGCATAAACATGTATGAAGCTCCCTGAGCCCCTGTCCATATGTGCTTAAAAAAAAAACACACAGGGAAAATGCTTAAGGGCAGCAGAAAAAACCACAACTTTTTGGGGCCTATTTCACTCAGTTATTCACAGCCTTAAAAAAATCATTTGTCGTAAAACTTCCCGACAGTTAATTATGACGTTTTAATGGGAAAAGCTTGAATTCTTTTCCAGGGTTATGAAAACAAATTAATGTTAAATATGACATTTTCCCGCGGATTTATGACATCTCCCCGGCCCCTCCTGCACACAAAAGGAGGTTTTAACGGTGCGTGCGCGCGGGGGGGAAAGGCAGCGATGCCGTGTGTGCGCGGGGGGTGAGGGCCGAGCTTTGTGCTCTCATCCCAAGGTTTTATCCGGCCTCGAACCATCTGGCTCGGGGCTGGGTGCAGGGCCGCGGATGAGCCCCCCGGATCGGGGCAGCGGGAGCCGTGCCGGCTGCCGGGCCCCCTCGGCAGCCCCGCGGCCAGGGCGGCAGGCCGGCCCTGAAAAGCATACCAGGCATTTTTAAACACAACCCTGACATTTCCTCCGCGTTTCCATCGCGAAGGCTTCCCCCTCCTCCTCCTCTTCCCCTACCCCCTCTTTCAATCTAATACGGCACCCGCTCCCTCCTGCCTGGTGCAAAGGAGGAGGAGAGGGGGGGAAGTTGGCAATTTAATTCAAACAAAAGAAGCTTGAAATCTATAAGCACAGCAACTCGGAGGCTTCTGGCAAATAGAATTCTAATTAGTATGCTGCTATTTTTCTTTTAGACAGATGAGGGATGCCCCCTATTGACTCTAGCAGGCAGGCTGGTTAAAAAAAAAAAATAGAGGGGGGCAGGTGGGGGCTAGCCAGCAAACACTGCAGATTGCAAATTATATCGCAAACCCTGCCAAGTCCCAGCTCTTGGCATCAGATTTTTAATGACACCCTGGAAAAAAAAAAATAAAATAAAAAAGGGGGGGAAGCAGCCCTCAGCGAAGGGATAAAAATGAGGGGTTTTACACTGTGATAAGTCTTTGCTTAAAACCCAAATGGCCAAGCACACATTAGGGTTTTAAAATATTCATAGATAGAAGTGAAAATGAGGATATGAGGATGTACATTTGTTGCTTGGTCAATTGACAACTCATTCTGCATATTAATAAAAGGGATGATCTAATTTTAAAGGGACAGTCTGTCTTTTTTAACCATGACTTTTTGAGTATTATGAAGCTGAGGGCAAAACATCACAGAGGAGGCCAGCGATGACACAGAATATTGTTTTCTTTTGATGTAGACCTGGTACTAACTACTACTTTGCTCAGGAATTCTGAGGTCTCCAAAAATACGATACCCTTCTTGTATAGTCTCTCTGATGTATGGCTGCTGAACACTTTGATTTTTTTTTCTCTTGTGCTTTTTTTTTTTTTTTTTTGCAGTGCATGAGGCCCTTCACAGTTGTAGGATTTTATCCACAAACAGTCAGACCATCACAGAGATGGAAGCCATTTCTTTTAATAATTAGGCCACCTTCTGTTCCAGAGAACTGCTTTTGGCATGCCTACCTCGAAATAATCCTTTTTTTTTTTTTTTTTTTAAATATTGCAGTATATCTCTCTTCCCCCCTCAGTGCTATACAATAATTATTTGCTGCAGCCTGAGTTCCTATTAATATTACATACATTCCATACACTATGTTATTTCAGCTAACGGAAATCTTGCTGACCAAAGCTTTAAAAAAATAAACCCAAAGCCATGAATCTGTAGTATTTCTATGTAAGATTCATTTGGGGGTTAAATTTTTTAAGACCTCTTGATTTTTTTTTTTTACACCTGGACATCCTAGGCACAATTAGTGCCACGAATCTGTCTGCCCTGAGTCATGGGTAGACAGTAAAACACCAAAGGTGCTGGATCTGCTAACAATTAAAAATGCAAAATGGAACTCAAAACTATCCGCCTTTATAAAACTGGAGGCGCTACAAAGGGAAGCTGTGTTGATACCAGCCTCGAGAGTCACAGTTAATATTAATTATCCTTAAATACATATCCGTATAAAAAGGAAGCAGGCGCTCCCATCGTGCTGTTGGCAGCTGCAGAAGTCGGTCGTATCCTTTGGGCTGCCTACCTACGGACGCGAGCCCTATGTGACCGCTTGCTCTACCTGTCAGTCTGCTCCCAGTATTGTTGCTTTTCTCAACCGAATTTGACAGAAGGGCAGACGTGTCAGCGATAATTAAGTTCTTGTAAGTTTTGTGTGACTCGGTGGAGGAGAGAAACCCAAGTTAGTGCCCCCACGGAGGGAGAGGCGGGCGGAAGGCAGCCCTTGCGCGCTTGCCTTGGGAACAGCTGGCCGGCTACAGCATCTTCTGCGGCCTGAATAGAGTGTGTGCTGGGGAGAGATCAGGAGCAAGGGCTAAAGGACAGAAATCTGTAGGAAATCAGGCTCACAGAATAATTTATATGCGTATTTTTTCTTTTTTGAGGAAGAATAGCTAGCTCGCGTTTTCTGACATCTAGCTTTTGCTGTTAGAGCAGCAATTGTGTGGTTTTATAAGGAAAAAAATGATGCAGTTATTAACAAAATCTTCTAATCATAATTAAAAAAGTGTTTTTATCCCTATAACAAGATTATAATGTTACTGAATGGGCGTTCAAAGTTTATAACTAAAATCATAAATGCATTACGTTTCCAAAGTGTCGTGTGGAGTTTCATAACGCGGAGCCCGTTAAAACTGGAGAGAGTTGATGTGATTTTGAAAACTGAGCTTATCGTATTAATGTGAGTGATGCAAAGAACTTCAGTGTTAGTTTGACTTTACCTGTGTTCTCTTGTTGAACTGTTTCTGAAGAATAGAAACTGAGAAGTGCAAGGTATAATAGGGGGGAAAAAGTGCAGCAGAACAGACCAGAAGGGCATTTCTCAGCACCCTGATGAATTAGTCTTGGAGTTTCTGCTTAGGTTAGTGCAGAAGACAAGTGCCCAAACAGTGCCACTGCATTTATTCCTGGAAAGGAGAATAAAGCTAGCTCATAAAGCTCTCACTGATTTATCAGGAACTTCCAGAGTGACCTCTTGGCACGGACTGACCGCACTACCTCTCTGGTAGTTGTGGTTGTAAGTCAATGGGAACCATTATTGATGTTACAGGAGTGTATGGTATAATCTATGTAGGAACACATAGAGCCTAAGAAACTAGCTAAAGTAAAAATATGCCAAGATCTAACTGATTGACTTGGAATGCCACTGATTTCAAGGGGAATTAGGATCAAATCCTTCATGTACTACTAAAATATTCTGTTTATGTGACAGTTTGAGAGGGCAGCTTGAGAGACTTTGCAAAGTTTTAACCTGGTTTTGTCATGGCATTGATATATACAGAAACATCCCGATCTTGCTGTAAAAATGATTGAGTTCTTAGCTTGATTATACTGATATTGAGTTCCACAGACAAATTTGGCATATGCAAAGTTAAGGGGAAGAAGAAAAGTCTAAAAAACTTTTAAACTTCATTCCCCTTCTCTGGAGATCTTCAAAAGCTGCCTGGATGCGAAACTGCCATGTGCTCTGGGTGTCCCTGCTGGAGCGGGGGGTTGGACTAGATGATCTCTACAGGTCCCTTCCAACCTCTACCATTCTGTGATTCCAACATTAACTGTGCATATCTGCACTTAAGAGATAAGACATTATCAGATAAGGCATTAAGCTCAAGTGTAAACTTGTATTATCTAATTAATAAATTAAATAACAAAAAATGAAAAGAAGGATAAGTTGCAGTGGCTGTGTAACTTATTCTGTATTTAATGACCCAGCTCTGTGGGGGAATGGAAATGTTAAAGTTTGAAGACCTTAGTGAAGCCCCAGGTGAAAGTACCAATTACTGCTCTCAGATACTGTTGTAGGAAGAGCGGATGCCCTATCAATTAGCAGAATTTGCAATTCTGTCTTTTGGTAAATGTTTTCAATGGAAAAGCATTTTTTCCTCTTTTTGCCATAGACCAATTATATTCAGTTTGCAGGTGAAGGAAGATAGGAAGATGACAAGTAATTTTAGCAACTAGTGGCTTAAAGGAGTTCAAATGACCACTAAAGTCATATTAACTTGTCAAATTGACCAGTATTTTTCTGGCATTGAAACAGTAGAATGAATGGCTGGAGACAATAAAATTGTTTCAATTATACTACATTAAGCATCTTTACAAAGAGGTGAACATGAAGAAAGTAGAGGGAATAATCTAGGAGAGGTACTGAACAATGACAAGATTTTCACCAGGGCTCGTTCCAGTCATCTCCCTTAGAGATACACCTTGAAAGAAGTCTCTACTGTACAGGTGGCTAATTTTTCATTAAAAACAAATAAAAAATTAGAGCACCAAAGTAATGTAGACTAGATTATCATGACTAGCCTTTAATGTGGGCCAAAATAAATGATAACATTGTTTGCAAGTCATTGGACTCAGGATTTTCTAGAGTTTCTCATCAGGGAGGGGAGTTTTTCTCCCAATGTATACTGATATTAAAAGTTCAACAGGCAGCAAGTTAGAGAAGCAGACATGTAGCTTCTTGTCTCAGCTGCATATAGTCAACATCTACTGCCCTGCAGGAGCCTGAGCAAATTACTTTTCCAGTTCTTACTATATAATGTAGAGGCTGGTGGAGGTCCATGCTTTTTCCTGTATGTTCATATGATATCATGGAATATCAAGACCAACTTTTTGTTAGCTGAGTTGCTTTAGTGAAGTAGGACTGCATTAAATTTATAGGTAAAACTATCAGCGGGAGAAATGAGTTGTCTGCTTGTGAAGGTGTTCTAGGAGATGACACACTATAATGCAGAGCAGAGCTGAATTTTTAGAGAAATATCCTACTCAAAACCTGCTGTGATGTATCCCTTAAATTAGAAAAGAGTAGCTGTAAGGGGAAGGTGACTTACAGGGAATGGGGAGAGAAGGGTATGGCAGAGAGAGGGTAGAGCACAAGGGTGGGATCGGGGTCATTCTCATGAAACTCACACGCTTACACAAATTGTCCCACTGATTTCTTCAAAAAAGATGGTTTTATTCAAGGTGATGAATTCAGTCCAAAATGTGAGTGGAACATATGGGATCACCTGCTACTACCCTGTTTGCAAAAAGCATTTCTATAGTTTGCAGGTGGTGGGCATAATCTTGGTGGCAATAGGCGTGAAGGGAGGGATCATGACTTGCAAAGGTCGATGAATCCAGTGCAAAAGGGGTGAAAACACCCCTTTTTTTGTATAGCGTGATGAATGATGTTATAGAAAAATGTATGCAGGAACTCTGTGTTGCAAGCTGAATGCCTAAAGCAAAGCTCCACAAAGGAGTAATATGGGAATCAACTTATGTGCCTAGTAAAATGTTGCTTGAATAAAACACCCAAATTCAAATTGGCTCTTAAATATTTGTTAGCCTAAAGCTAGAAGAAAAGTTTAAAAGTTTTTTGCCCTTTTTTTTTTTTTTTTTTTGGGTGTGTGTTTCAGTATAGGTCCCTTTTTTACATTATAGTCACTTAGTGGAATATGTTAGGCGAATACCATGGAAAAAGATGCAGTTGGAGAAAATGAACATGAAATACACTTTTAGTGGATAAAAATATTATGAGCAACTATAAACAAGTGGCAGAGGGTTTGATATAGTAAAAAATGGCCACCTATGACCTTGCTCAGCTTCAGTTTGACTTTTCACTTACTTGAAACATTTCTTTTTATATGTCAGGTTATATATTTTAGTCGGTGAAGTGTTTGCTTTGTTTAAAAAATGTGAACGTATAGCCAGCCTCTCCATTCTTTTTTTTTAAAAAAAACACATTCCAGTCAGTATGTTCTTCCTCTGCAACCAATAAATCCAGCAGTAAATTATGTATGATTTACACACACAGATTTATATTTATGCTTACAAAAGTCAGTATAATTTTACAGTCAGGACACAGTACATATACTCTGCTGTAAGTACTAGCTTGATAGAGCAAACTCAAAAGAGCACATTGGGGGTTAGCGGTTAGAGCTGCAAGTGAAAATCAAGAAACAGCAGTAGTACTGCTTTTGTCTTCAGCACGCTCTTCAAGATGTGAGATGCTCCGGTGGGTGGGAGACCTATGCACCACCCCCCCAATTCTGGGATAACCCTGGCAGATATGCTTTACAATTACCTTTTCTTAAAATGCCAATTAACCCTTTCAGGGTTTTGTGGCATACTGTGAGCAAGCAGGCGAAGGGCACTCATTTATCCCTTATATTGAACATCATAACCAATTATAAGGGGATAGGGGCGGGAGGAACAGGTCTCATGCTACTGTAGATGTATCTGGAGTGCTTCCTGGGCTTATCGTTGTAGCTTTTAGTGTATAGGAGGTGTGGAGTTTTGTTTTTGTTTCAAAATAAGAATAAAACAGAAGTCAGAACAAACAGAGTATAAACCTACAGATGAAGATATCAACCACTTTATTGAATGTAATTAAAAAGTCTTTAATTCTCTTTGGCAGTATTGCTCATACTTGTTAAATCTTAGCGGTTCATAAGGCAATCACATTTTTAATTTTATCAAAATGATCCAGTGTTTATCCCCACAAAAAGTAGCCACTGGTGTAAATCAGGACTTAACTCTACCAAAGTAATTAATATGAGGCCACTGGGAGGCTGAAATTTTATAGTAAAAATAACCCAAAATATTAAAGTTCTTATGGGAAATAGACTATTACTAGGATGAACTAGAATGAAATATTGCCAGAATAAACCTAGAATGGTGTTAATTAACTTGAAGATGGATTTAGCCTGTTTCAGTATGTGTTTTGTTCCTTGGGATCTGGGCCTTCAAGTTTCATGTGGAAATTTGCTTTTCCATGGAGGGAGCTTTGTTTGAGCAGGTTTTGTTCATCACGTGCAGGTTACAGAAGTAGTCATGTTGGGTAGCAGCTGGTTGCATTTCACCACTGTAGCCAGTGCTTTGTCTGGATGTCTTTGACCAGATCCTTGATCTGTAAATTGATGGACTACTTTGTGAAATCAAGTTGTTTATCTTGTCATTTACATGAGAAAGTGAGAAAGAGGAAGGTAAAGGTGCTAAATCTGCTAAGTGGGTTTTCAGTACATAAGTATGTAATCCTTCTAAATTGTCTGGTGGCTTCCATTAGTCTATATCAGCATCCTTTCCATGTCCCCTTCCTTCAGGTGTCAGCAGAAAGAGTCAGACCCTGACATTTTGACTGCAAATGCTTCCAGCTTCCCCTGAGTCAGGGTAAAATGCTTCACAGATCTCTGATTGCTAATAAGAGTTTAGGTCACTTGCCTTAGCAAGGCAGGATTGATGCCTATGAAACTACCTCACTGCTCACCAGCTTTTAATTAAAAGCTGAACTGGGACAGCAGTCTAGGTAGAAGAGAAGGAATATGGTGAGATGAGATCCATAGCTCTGTAGGCAGTGTATTGGCAGGGGCTTCTCTCCTGAACGTGATTCTGGGGGTTGCTGTTAGGATAGGTATCACCCTTGCCATGACGCAGTTGTCTCAGTGATTTTTTCCATGTGTTAATCTCTGAGCAGGGGAAATTCTGCTGGTTTTGATGAAGTTACCTAAGGTATGAACTGGACTTAGAAGGGTAAAAGAAGGTTAACAATTAGAGTGATTTTGTGAGTAAAATAACTCTAATTTCAGCTCAACCTCATCCAGAATATTTGCTTATCTTCAGAGAGGTGCAATGTATTCTGCTTATATTTTGGTGTTGGATCAAGCTCTTAAATGACAGACATGTATTTTCCTTCTGTTAGAGGGCTGAAGGTTGAGAACTAGCAAACAAATAATGCCAAAGCAGTTCTCCTTTCTCCTCTAAATGTTTTGGACAATGTTAAGTTCTCAAGGTACAGTTTTAAATCATTTTTTATGCAAGTGCAAACTGTTGGTGATGCACTGAAAGGAAAATTTTCATTATAAAGTTTTTGCAATCGGCAATCATCAGGTGCTCAACAATGAATGAGAACCAACGTTTGCTTTGTGAGACTTTGAACATACTGAAAAGGTAAAATGATTATGCCACCTTTCCCATTAAGTGCATGGATCTCATGTTTAGAACACATGACAAAATAGCCATGATAAAACCAAAGGCTGTCTTTGTGGCACATGCGCTTTAAGAAGCGCAGCACCAATTGAATTGGAGATTTGCAGGTGTTTAATGACTTCTAAAAGCACATTATGTATTTGGCCTTTACTAACACACACACACACACACACATTGGGGCTGGTAGACTTATATAAACACACAGGAATGCCAACCTTAAACTTGACATGGGAATGTTTACTGCACCCATCATTAGACATATATATTCAAATTAAAGTGCATCTGTTGAAGTAAGTACCTTTGCTTCCTCAAAGTCACTGACTTTGCAGTGGGAGTGAAAGAGAATAGTGTGGGTTTAATGCAGAAAAGAGAAGGTGCTATTAATGCCCTGGCAAAAGGAAGGAAACACTGCCTATCCCTGTGTTAACTCCTTTCTAGGTGTCCAGATACAACAGTGTCAGAACACAGTGTGATCATACATGCTACCTATGGTGCAATAGTGAGGTATATCAAGGTAAATGAAGTATAGTTATAGCAGCTCCTGACAGTGTCGATAGAGAACTAGGGGTCTATTATAATGATTTCCCATGGAGGCATGTGCCAATCAAGGGGAGAAGAAAGCATCTGAAGGTCATCACTGAGGAAAATTGCAGGCTAGTCTGACATCCAAGTTTTATCACAATGCTTAAGAAAATAGGAAGAAGGTGTATATACTGTGCACAAACACGTACACATGTGCAGTGGTTTGCTGTGGACTATGTAATATCTGGGTTTTTTCAACACCTGGGGTTATAATGGATTCTCTTTGGCCAAACAGAGCAAAGGAAGATGAGATGTTTGGGTCATGTCTTGCAGAGAAAGGGCGCGAGTCTGAAGATGGTGATTCTGCAAGATTGAATAACGCAAATGTAATTATAGGGTGGGAGGGCTGCTGTAGCACTGTTGAAATGCTACTGCTCGCTGTACTTGCAGGTTAACCAGACAATGAAGAGAGATAGGCAACACTTACTACGGTGCCATTAGCAGTGTTACACCATCTAATTGATGTCTTTATGTCATTGTATTAGACCGTGTTTCATATTAAAAGTTTCTAGCTAGTTTTGCATCCACAATTTTTATTTTCCGGTTCCATAAAATATTGCTCACACAGACCACATTTTGTTTTCACATAATGCTTTTGTGCATATAGTTCAGCAGGAAGTAGCTGTGCAATTTTTTTATTACCAAATTATTTGACTTTTTAATCTGACTGTGTTTAGTTGCACTTTATTCAGAACCATATGAGAAATCTACATAAATAAAATGATTAGAATGACTCTTTAAGTCAATAATAAAGTGCTAGACTATAGCACTGACCATGTCATAAATTCTATGTCTGTTCAGACTGCCTTTATCTTCATTAATGATTCTAAATTTTAAGCAGCTAGCAAAATATGGTTATCTGCTCAATTACATAAACAGCCTTCAATGGAATCAAGAACAAAAAGGCTACTGAATTCATAGTTTTAAAAACATGAAATGTGTGTTAATACCTGCTTTAAAGAAAATAGATTCTACTGTATAAATTAATGTTTTATCCCTCTCCGTATTCTGTCCCTTCCAACCTAGTATCACTTATAGGTAGTAACTAATAGGGGAGGGAAAGTTGAGGAGGGCAGAAAGGAAGAGAAGGTAATACTTTCCTTTTTGACATTAAAAAGCTTTGTACAGTATTAATGAAAGATTGTTTCTTCTGGGGAAGAAATGCTAATGTGAAATTTTCGCTTTCTGTCAGCACAGCCATACATTAGAGATATTTGTAGCAGTGGAGATGCAGACTGCAGTAGGTGGATGGATATTTACCCAAGAAAATTTGAGCCATGCCCTTTCATTTTCAGAGAGCTGCTAGCTAATCTCAGTGTAGCATCAAGACAAAGGAGACACCTCATTCTGTTTGTGCCTGCCCTGAAAAAAAAAAAAAAAGGGGGGGAGGGGGATGTGGGGGGAGAGAGGAAAAAAACCCACAACCCTTTGTGGGCCCTGTTAGAAAAATGTTTTTTGGGGGAGGAAAAAAAAAAGATAAAATACAAATTTTACTCTGATCTGGGTTGGATTACTTCCCCATGCCCCTGCCTTTATTGAGTGATTTGGCGTTTCATTAGAATTCAGAATTCCTGCAGAAAGAAAAACCACAGTGGCACGGACTTCTCTTTCAAGGGGATTGCAGGCTGACCCATCAAAATGAAAAGGCTCAATGTTTTGCTGACAGGTCCCTGAGCAGGCCTGAGTGACAGCTTCATTTCAGCACTTCTCAGATGAGATTTGAATTGGGGGGTGGAGGAGGTAGTAGGAGAGAGACTTTGTTCCCTAAAAAGTGTCAGTGTCAAACTCTGCAGTTCAAGTTCTAGTGTCTGAGGTACAAAAGGAAGTCAGAAATCATCTTAGACTTGCCTGCTTCTGAATTTATTATTAATGCCTCTCTAATATTAGCACACAAGAAGCTTCATTTAAATCTTAGAGTTCATGCTGGGTGTACATTGCTCCCTTTATTGGGGAGGGGGGAAGTAGGAGGACATGCATTAAGGTACAGTGAACTGTCGTATGATGATTGCAGAAAAGATTGCTTAGCAGCATTTTTCTCTTGCTAAATTCTATCTCCCCAAATTAACATCAGTTGGAGTCTGACCCTACATCCAATACAGTTTTGGGGAATGGGAGCAAATTTCTTTTTATGAATTGAACTGGATCTTTCTTCCCACAGAATAAATGTGGATGTTAAACTACCATCTGAGAACAATTTAGGCATTTTAACTTATACAAAATTGCATTTTGAACTTTTATATTTGACAGTATCTCAGACAAGCACCTCTTTTATTGTGTATCTCAATACGAAAAGTCCTGAAACCCTTCCTCATTGCAGAAGCAAGTGGAACTGGAGATGCATCTCAGCTTGCTCCAATGGTAGAGGTAAAACTCATACTCATTTTCTACTCATGTCCAGTTACAAAAGCTTGATTGGATATGTGCAGTAATGTTAATACTTTTTCTAGAAATTTATTTTCTAGTTATCACATACTGGCATTCACAATTTTTATCAATTACTTGTCTTTTTTCTCATTGCAATTTGTTGTACACGGATAAATGTACATATTAATGTATTCCTTATTGTGAGTATAAAATCCAGATAGTTCACTTTGCTTTTATTTGTCTTTATTAGCTGCCTCAAATAGAGGGCCGGCCAGGGAAACAAACTTAGGTTAACTTTTAAGGTTAACTTCTAAGGAATTAAAAAATTAAGCCTGAAAATATAGATCCTCCTGGTACATTTATCCTTCTTTATTCCCACACCTTATTGTGTGACCCTGTTAGCAATTTCATGTCACAAAAGGAGATACTCTTCTATTGCACAACTCTCTTCCTGACTTTCAAATCTTTTTGCTGTCTGGAAATGGAAATTTGTAGAAGGAAAAAGGTGCAGGTTTGTACAATATTCTAGCATATTGCTGTAACCTAGATAGAGAAACTCGGACAACTCTTTTCACTTTTTGCACAGTTAGATATGCCTATAAATCATATTTTATGTATTGTGTGCACTTTGGAAGAAGTTCTACTCTAATTCAAATTGATAGGAAACTGTAGTAACTTCAGTAAAGCTACCGACTTTATGCTGTAGGTAGGAAGGGGATTTCAGCTCTGGGAGAGGTGCATATTAAGCTTTAATTCTTATGTGGATGTGATGAACAGTGCTGCTTTACTGTGGTTGTACTCTAAGTGTTTCTATTGAGTACTACAGCCAATAGTGACATAAAATCCATGTAGATGGTCAGAGTGCATGTTAGGACCACCCTCAGGAAGCTTCATGTTGTAAACTTTTCCTAATTGTTCATGGTTTGTTTTTAGCCGGAGAAATGCATGCATTTCAAAAAGGGACAGTGAACACAAAGCTGAAAAGCCAAAGCCTCATTTGTCTCTTGTTCTAGTTGCACCTTTAACGAAATCTTAGTGGTTTTTAGGTTCTATGGACTTTAGTGGGCAGAGCAAAAAGTTCAGTCTTTGCTTTGCAGTTAGAAAGCTCCCAGAATGCTGTCAAAACTGGTCTGTGCAAGCTTCGTACTGGGAAATTTGTTGCCCAATGACTATTTTTCTTGCTCCTTCTAACTATATAAGCTGGGAACTGCTGCTGGAAATTTTGTGAGTTTGGGAAAATCTCCTATGCTGGGGTGGAGCTTGGAGCAAGACAGAGTTAAAGGTGAAGGTCCTGCAAAACGTCTTCCCAAAGCCAGGTTTTCCTCCGCCAAGTCCCAGTGTTCAAGCTAGCCTAGATCTGTTCTGCATGGTTTATCCCCTGGTGTCGTCTCCCTGGTTTCAACAGGGATGCCCTTCTGAGGAAGGCAAGTCCAAGAGACTTAAAGAAGTGTAATACTGTATTAGCTGATTTACTTTTAGATCAAGCTGGCTCTATAGCAGAAAGCTAAAGTATTGCATTTGTTGTAGAGTTACTGGGGTTGTTTTTGTTTTCCTAGTGTCAAATCGCTTATTTTCTCCCAAATCCAATTTGTTTTTGTAATTCTTAACATGCTCTGTTTTTACTAATCACATTGTACCTGGCTGTGGATGTAAATTTTGCCACAGGAAAGGTGGTTCTTCTGTGGGATTTTTCATGGTTGAAGATACTTAATTAGCTCAAGTATTACAAATATTATGCAGAATGAAGGAGAGGTGGTTATTCAGGAGTTGCTTAGCTGGTCTCTGTAGATGAGAACTACTTTTATAATTATGAAAGTTTAAAAATAGCATTTTGTTATTAAAAGTAGATCACAAACATTTATCTGGATTCACATATCAATAACCATCTGTGCAAGCATTTAGGCCCTACATTAGCTCAATGTATAAGCAGGTGTGCTTAACTTTAAGCATAGACTTAAGCGTTTTGCTGAACAGGAATATTTTCCTGAATAAAAAAAAAAACAACAACCTTTTCTTCATTTTTAAAGTACTGAGCTCGTGCAGCAGTGCTGGTCTGGCACACTGACCCATCTCTTGCTTTCTGTGCAGTAATTTCAACAAGCTGCCTAGAAACCATCATGTCATCTTGGCATCTCTGCGCATGACCTAATGCGAGAACTAAAATCTAGCTCCTGTTTTAGCCTGTCATCAATTTTCCTGGCGCTCCATCATCCATAAAGCACCAAAATGCAACTCTTTCTTCCCAACTCTTTTGCTGAGCTCAGTGCGATAATGAATGTGAAGGGTTTGCACGGAGGAGGCAAAACTTTTTTTTCCCTTCTCCTATTTTTTTTTTTTTTTCAGGTTCACACCAGATAGGCATTTTTTACAGCCTGAAAGGGGATGTTTTCTTTTGTTAATAGCTTACAATCAGATGAAAGGACTCATCACTCTATTTTAGTGCTCCACCACATGGCGTGTATCTTTTATAAATTACAGGCTGGCGTTGTGTGCACTGGGGGAGAGAAAGGTTGGTTTTCTTGCTGTGAGCCATCCTGCCTAATTGTCGTATGCAAATAAAAGCAATTATAAGGCTTTTAGGGTGAAGGGATGACAGCTGAGTTTGGCAGTTGAGGAGGCCTCACCCACCTTGTTGTCATAGCAACAGGGAGGAAAAGGACAAAATGGTGTGTATACAGTGGAAACATTTATTTTGGTTAAAGAATTAAAAATACATATACCACTGTTATCAGGAAACATCAATATGTCTAATGAATGGGTTGGTTTAAAACATTCCCAAAATTAAACTGTATTTATTCCTCGGCCCTTTAAATGATCCTTGTCATCTAACTACCATTTACAAGCCATCACTTGTGATTTTATCTGCTACTTTTAAAGTTATGAACAGAGCATCATGATCCTGTCAATAATTAGGAGATTATAAGTTTGGGTTTTAGCAAACCTATTTCACTGTTACTAGATCCAGAGTTGCAAGGAGGAGAGGGGCACGCGGTAGTGCATCTCTGGAGGGGAAACAGTGTAAAATAATAACCTATTAGCAGTCTATAAAGTTCAATATAAAATATGTTTGTGCTAAAGTGTTAAACAAGTAGAACAAATAGCATGCTAGTAGCATACAAAATTAAAACGAGTCACAAATGGATATTTTCTATGGCAATTTATTTCACAATTACTCTTGTGGAAGCTTTCATGAATTAAATATGAGTTCTATCTTGAAATTAGGTGTTATAAGGCTAAATTACAAGAGGCAGCCAGTAATTGAGGTGGCTGAAACACGGGGTCTAGTGAACTAATCTCTCGCTGCGTCACGTGGCGGTCTGGGCACCAATGGGGGACCTCCCCATCACAAAAACAGAGGCAGCTGAGAAAAATTGATTTCTCATCTGAGCCATATTTGATAGCTTTTGAAATCGAAAATTGAAATTAACTAACCTAAGCCCCATCGTTACAAAAGAGCAAATTAAATATGCAACATGGCTTCCTATTGGCAGCAAGAGGGCCTGCCAAGGTAAATTTGTAAATAGAGTTTAAGATGCAATTCTGCGCACAAGCACACGCACACAGACAGCCCTTCTCCCTTCTCAGTGTAAGTGTGTAAGTCTGCAGTGGCTTTATAAATTATTTATACAAAAAAAAAAAAAAAAAGCTGCAAATGGCCACTGTGGTTAAAGTCCTCCGTGGAGAAAATCGTTGCATTAGAAGAGCTCATTGAATGAATCGGAATTAAAATCATCACCAGCAATCCTTGAGCTTGGAATAAACTGTACATGGAGAGACTGTGTACTCTGGCACGTATGCGTGTATGCTTTCTTCTAAAGAAAATTTTATGAGTGGAAGTTTACAAAAAAAAAATAATGCCCCTCCCCCCCAAAAAAAACAAAACAAAAAAAAACAAAACAAAACAAACAAACAAAAAAAAAAAAAAACAAAAAAAACCCCACACCTTTGCAGATAGCCAAGGTTCAAATATACATTTTTATCCTTTCTTTTCATGAACCCCAAGCAGTAAGGGAATAAAGGCTTGGTGGGTGCTCCACCGCTTGCCTTTTGTCTTGCTTTTACACATCCTTACATGTTACAAAGGAATCTAACAGTGAATGCTAATGACTTGAAAGGTGTCCACAGAGCTGCAGATTTACAGTGGGATTCCCTGAGATGAAGGCAGCCAAGGAAATTAGTGATGTCATGCTCTAAATACTGTTTTCTGTCCTTTAGAAAGAGAAGGGGGGGAGGCAGAAACCAACACAGCCAAGACATGATACTTTCAGCATTTCTCACTTATAGGGTTTCCGTTTCCCTCTGCCCAGATTTGTATGGGAAAAAAAAAAATGATATAATTCCCCAATACTTGGGTCAAAGCATGTATAAAAATATACAGCCAGATTCCTGTCTGCATAAATCAGGATAGCTTCTTTAACTTCAGAGGATTTAGGCTACTCTACGTCGTCTGAAGATCCGTCTCATGAAATTGTTCCACTTTCCTGCCGAGGCTGTTCAGATCTGAACTGTATAAAATCTAGTGACAACTGTAATGGAGGATATTACACTTAGCCTGTCTGTCATCCCGGGGATCTTGTAAAATCATTTTCTGTTCTAATTTATTACTTTTAGTGTCAATCAGCTGCCGACAATCTGAGTAACATCATTAGGCACTGAGTTCATCTACTCAGCACTTTTTAAATGCAGTTTAAGTAGTTGTCTCATTATGTACAGTAGGACAGAAAGTCAAGGTTCAAGGAGTTTTCCTTTTTGGCAGAGACATTGTTGAAGTCGGTACCATTATCTTTGAAGGAAAAAAAACAGAAGAAAATAGGTCTTTTTTAGGATTTGAAAGAAAGAAAAGAAGGCAGTAAAGTGCAGTAAAACTCACTGTGGAAACTTTGGTTCTGATTTCCCACTGCTTTACTTTGTATTTACTTCAGATGCCTAAGTTGAAAGGTGTAAGGAGGGAGTGAGGCAGTGATGAATCAGAGGTTTGGTATAATGTGGAGCTTCCAGCCATGAACTAATAACTGGTTGGGGTTCATCTCCTAACTGAGAGCCTGCTCTTGCTGTGCACGGAATGTAATAGATGGAGATCAACCGTGCACCAATCCTGCAAGAGAAAACATGGATTTTGTAGGACCCCATGTAGAATATGATTTTATTTATGCCATTAGAAAAAAAAAGTAACTCCGTGGCAGTGGGCGCAGCAGCATAAGGAAGAAACTAAAGTGAGTTTGACTGGAATTAGCTCCAAGGTTGTTTTTCAAATAAAAATAATGAATGTGTATCAAAAATGTCAGGATGGACAATAAGAACCCTCTAGTTTGATCCCTTAGCAGGAGCCAGAGGCTCTGACTCTGGGCTAAAAAACCTTCAGAGGGGCCTCATGGCCATCTCTTGGCAGAGCCCTCTTCCCTCGGTGCATCCTGGCAGCTGTATGTGTCAGGAGATAGTGCTCCCAGGTCATTCTTGATGTTTCTGCTCCATTTAAGTATGACTTTTCTACCGCGTCCAGATAATAAACTGTTTGTCTTAGGAAGCCGGAAGCTGCTAAGAGTAAATGATTCAAGAGCTGGTAAAATTTGTGGTCCTTCCTGGGAAGCCCCACTCAGTTGGTATAGCACTAAGTCCAGGACAGGAAATACAGTGCTGGGCTATGTGCTGGCTGTGCAATTTTACCCATCTCTAATGGGCAGAACATGGTCTCTCGCATGCTTATTTCTCATTTAGTTCCCTGAAGTGCAATTAGGAGGACAAAGTCATTATGCTATTGCAATGGAATTAATGTCACCAAAAGTTACAAGAGGATACTGTGGCCTTGGAACAACCAATAAAACTGATGGGAGAAAGTCAGGATAGGACCATGTTTCTAGCGTGAATGACTGAATTTAGGCCACTGCTGTCTTATTCCCTCACACTGAAGGGAAGCAGAGCTCTATAGCTACACCATGGAGAAATAGCATAGTGAAATGATATTGCATATTTTGTGGAAAAGGCTGAGAATACACTTCTTTTAACAGAGTAGAGGGAAATATAATGGATTTATCATATTCCTGCTGAACTGATGATTTTGTCTGAGAAGCTGAGACTTAGTTACATTACTAACGGTGTGTTATTGTGGCTAAAGCACTTGCTAGACACATTTATAGTTATTGCATAAATGAGACTTGCTTACCAGTCCTAACCAAAACTTTTGGAACACAACCATTCCTAGATAATACTAATACATAATGTGTGCAGGGTGTAATATTCCTGCTAAATGCCATAAGTGAAGAAGGTAATATGAAAAGGAAAGTATGACGATATGCATTCTCAGCTCACATAAAATTGTGATTAAAGTTCTCCCCTCATGCCCTAAATAAACTACTTTAAGTTAGAGTTACCTGAGCTAGCAGCTTTCATGGTATCCATCCAACAGGATATTGCAATCAAGGTGTTAGTAATTTTAGGAAGCATCAAAAAAAAAAAAAAAAGTTTCTGAGAATGTTTAGTCAGAAGAAAATCAGAGCAGAGGCAAATCTGAACCATTTGAGCAAAAGGAAAATTTCCTGCAGAACTGTAGAACAAATTCTGCAAATAATTGCACCTACTGAACAAGTTAGATAAGGATGCAGTACCCATTTTAAAATAGTTATCTTGAAACTGCATATGTACTTACAGAGTGCACGTGGGTGCATCCAGCTATAAGTGGTGTTTTTGTGTTACACGTGAACGGCTCATTTGGAGTTTACTTTTAAAGAGAATACTTTTTTTTTCTCATG
The DNA here is from genome assembly GCA_013398735.1 of Nothocercus julius. Classification (NCBI taxonomy): domain Eukaryota; kingdom Metazoa; phylum Chordata; class Aves; order Tinamiformes; family Tinamidae; genus Nothocercus; species Nothocercus julius. Next base: position 3,579,466 of record VZSV01000075.1, on the reverse strand, counting down.
AGATCAGTAACTATAATTAAGGAAATATTAATATGAGGCAACATTTACATTGGCAAATGATATCAATTTCTGCCTCCTGAAGTGTAATTCTCTTAATAGCCACTAATCCTACAGGGACCCCAATATTCAGATTTTTCCAGATTGGATTGTAAACTCCTATATTTGGTCTCAATTCAGGATGCATTTAAACACGTAATTTGAATAATTTGGCTTCTGTATGTATATCAAGGTAAGCAAATGAGAATGAGGGTCTCAATTTTTCAACTTAGTTGCATCAAATAGAGTCGTAGCTTTGTGCTTTATATAGCAACGAGGCCCTGATTAAGCACTTAAGCATGTGCTTAAGGTTAAGCATGTGATTAAGTGCTTTGCTGACCTAGGGCTTAAGTACCCTGTAAAGCATTGGAAAAATGAATAAATCAAATTTAGGTCATATCCAGCTCTGTGCTACATACCTATGGCAATAGCAAAGCAGAAGGTAGGAAGCTTTGCTGTCGGCTGCAGGCAGCAGGGCAGGATTATGGGCTGGCATGGAGCGTTTGGCAGAGCTGGGCATGAATTCGGAGGCATGGTTGAGATATCAGCCGTCAGAGCATCTCCACGTGGGTGCCTGCACGTGGGCTGGACCCTCTTGGTACCGGATTGAGTACGGCTGATTTCCTCTGCTTGCAGAGAAGGTTTTACTTAGGTGTCTAATGCTGGGAAATAAGAACCTCAGCATTAACAGGCAAATGTTTAAAAAGGAACGGAGAAATCTTCTGTGGTTGTGTTTCCAAAAGTATTGAATATTTCTCTGAAGCTGCCCAGAAGTCTGTGATCTGAAAGCTGGCATTGGGCACTTTGAAAATGAGAGAGGGGAAAAAAAAAGGCGGGGGGGGAGAGGGAAGATGAAAAAAAGATTGTTGTGTCTTTGTTATTTCCTTGGTCAAAGGCAGCAACTGCAGAGACACGCTTAAATAGAAAGTGAATTCCCCCCCAAACCCATTGAGGTAGCTGTCTCATTCACTGTGTTGGAGAGGGGTAAAGCAAAGAGTGCACTATAAAGAACCACAAAGATCAGGATAAGGTGAAGTTTCAAGGGACATAGATCAAATATGTACCTTAGAGGAAAAAAAAATCTAAAAAATGCAAAGGGTTCCTACTAAAAGCAGTATTGTACCACTTAAAACATTTTCGTCCTCCTTCCTTTCTTAACCTGTTTAAATCCTGGCTTCTTTCTGGAAAGAAGAAAAAAATTAGACTTTCAAACTTGCTAACTTCCATGTACTGGAAGAGGGGGAACACATATACGATCGCTGCAGACTTGTCCTCTATAGTACCACCTACAGTGGAAGTTTATCTGCAGGCTGGAGTTATACAATATCACAGAGAGAGATTAAGCGTTACATTTATTGTGGTTGCTGGAAGGCAATATTATTGCTATTTCAGTGGAGAGACTCATAGCAATCTTTAATGAATGCTACTGGTTTTGTTATCAGGTGGTAGCCATACACATGTTGTGCATGTGGCCATATTAAATTAAGTCTTCATAAAAAGCTGGGAAAAGTTAAATGTCAGTGTTTGTGGGAAAACAGGCAGTACAATGAAGCTATGTTAGTATAATGGTATGATATTGTTAGGTTGAGCATATGATGTTGGAAAGAATATAGGCAAAATTAGCCTTATCAGTTTTAGGTGTTTTCCAAGTGAAGAAATTCCTCATGATCTATCCTTAGGAATGTACAGATTGTTACAGGTATCAATCTCACTCTATAAAAATATCATAGGTCAGAAACAGTTTAGATCCTAAAGGCAAATTTAAAAAAAATACAAAGCTTTTAAAGCTGCTTTCCATTTTAGCTATTTCTGAATCAGTTATACATGAGTCATCGCCGAAACAGGAGTTATTAAGATACATCAGAAATATATGAAATTTAGGAGTTTGTATGAAAAAAATATGATTTTTTGTTGCAGTCAGGTTATTCTTCTAGCATCTGTTCCTAGTGTCAATGTATTAGATGGGCCTAATGAGAGATTGAAAGGTAGCAGTGCAGAGCATTGACTTTTTATTTCCCCAGAATCCTTACTTAGAAGCGGTAAAGATTCAGCACCCTAGAAAAACCATAAGAAAAATATTATCTGAATTCTTTTAGACGTAACATTTGTTCATCAGCCAGGCTGTATGCCTTAATATTGTATTATCATGCATAGATTTCTGTATGGTAAATATATATTCCTACATCAAAGTAATTGAGCTCAAGTGAAATTTTTATCAACACTGATCACAGGTAAATTGCTAGGCCTGGAAGCAGCTCTTTATTTTGCAGTGCAACACACCAAAGTTCATGACTGGTATCAAGAGTCATTCACTTGAATGCTTGTAGGTGCAGCTTTTTTCCTTCAGCAAGGGAGATTGATTACAAGATCCTGCTATTCAAACCTCAGTCAAGATTAGGTGTAAAGACAACAGAGCACAGAATAGGTAAATAGCGTCTGTGGTACTCACCATCAAAGGATGTGATAGAGTACTCTCAAATGGAACAGACAAGTCTGATATTGCATATTAGTGGAGTTAAAATATATGAGGTATTGAAAATATTCATGCCTCTGCAATGATGGAGAGAAGACAGAAGCTTTTGGCTTGGATGTTTTAGATAATTAAGAGCAACAAAAGGCTATGCTGGAAGCAGATTTGCTGCAGATAGCGTATTCTTGCTACAGAAATGGGATTTCTGGTTTAGTGGTCTTATGGCCCTTCCTTTTTCTCTTTTCTTTCTTAAAAGGAAAGAGCACTTCTATCTTCTAAATGCATTGTAGGATGCATAATCGGACTCATGGCAAGTAATCAAATCACTTTTCTTCCTCTAATAATATTCTATTCCAGAATATATAAGAAATGTGTAAAAGTACTTGCAGTCTGCGATAACTATTACAATCTTAGATATGTTCTGAAATTTGGAATAAGAAAACCCACTGCTGTATCATGGAATCATTAAAGAGAGAATTTGAGTATTTAAATTAATTTGACTAGTGTTGAATAAAAGCATCGCATTTTATTGAACTTCCATCACCTTCTTCTAAATGGTAGTGCAGTTGTAATTAAAAAGGGCTAATTATATATTATTTTAAAGTGTACATTTGCTCTTAATTTTCAAATTAATTTTCTGATGTGCATGCTTTATTTTCTCTTTGCAATTTATTACCTAAACTCTCTGTTCTGACTGAGCTTTGGGAGGTATGAGAGTGGGGCATTTTATAATGAAAATTATAAATACAGTTCTCTTCCCTAAGTTTTGACTTATCTCCATATTCACATTTCATTTCCTGTTTTATCAATCATTTACCATACCGTGTCGCATTAGAGAGTTTCCCAGACGTGGTCTGTGGACCCTTTGTGGTCTGTAAGACCATGGTATGCAGCTGGTATAGAAATTGTACCAGTCCCGGGGCATAATGTGATCACACTGAGTGAGATCCCTCAGACAGAGGATCCGGAGCATCAAAGACATCCTGTAGAATATGGCAGGTCCTCCTTTTGCCAAATCCTCCACAAAATTCTCCAAGAAATGTTAAGGCATGGGAATTATCCAATGGAAACAGAAACTGGTGACTACAGACATAAATGTTTGCCTGAGAGTCAGTATTTGCTGGGAACATTCATTGAGTAGGTTTTGCTGTAATTGAGTATCTGTGCAATTTGTCTCCATGTGACTTTTTCTGCTGTTTATGAATGGGTCATGTTTTCCTCGTGAAACCTGTGGAAATGCTGTCACTCCCTCACCCCATTTTAGAGCTGGATTGGGCTAAGTATATGCCAAGTGGACATGTATTTTGCTGAGTGAACTTTAAATGCAGACTCATAGATGTTCTATTAACAAAAACAGAGGGGGATACCTCAAAACATGATAGTTTAGCATTTACTCACTAGTGCAAAATACTGAATAATTTGAAATATGGCTAAAATAACCCTAGTTCTGCACTTAGAAAATGTCAGACCACTTAGAATTTCAAGGAGACCATAGGGGACAAAACTTCTTGCATTTTTATTGTATTGTATCTTTAAAAAGCATTTTCTTATTATTAATCCCTCTTTTTTTATATGTAGTTTTTGGATAAGCTTTTGCCTTTAAAAAAAGAAAAGTTATAGTTGGGTATAATTTAAAAATTTTCAATCAGTGTAAGCAGTGTTTTCTTTGTAAATGAGATGTTTATGCATAGAGAATTATGACTTTGGAAACATAGACTTGATCTGGGAAAATGAACATTTTACACTACTTACAGCAAGTGCAGAGACATCTTTTAGTCTTTTCTTTAGTTACTAAAGATGCAAATAATTTGCCTAAGTAATAAAATATTTAAGGTTTAAATTCACATTTTTAATTAAAAATTTTCCAAGGCAAATAAAATTGCTGCATTATGTAGAGGTTTGTTGATAGTTTTGCGATGTGTTTTTTATAATGCTGCTATGACTGACAAAGTCAGTTATATACCACTTCTGAGTTGTCCATTATTAATATTTTTGTGTCTGTGATGAGAAGAGCAGCAGTAACTAGTGCAGTGGATGAGCCACAATAAATAGCAGCAAATGCATTCTAACCTCTGACTCTGTGACAAGCAGCATGGGTACTATCTGCAGCTCTGGTTTTAATTTCAGTGGCATCAAAGGGAAACTCAAGAGCTTCAGAAAATAACTCTGGCACCATGGCTCTGATAAAATGAAATGCTTACCCACAGACATAAATTACCATGGGAATAAAAAGACTACACCAAAATTACATAGTTTCATAAAGCTCTTAAATCAAAGTCAGGAGGACAGTGAGCACAGCTCACAAATTGTGACAGTCACACTACTTGATGAGTGGTGTGTTTTTTTTTCTTTTTTTTTGGCACTAACTAACCTAACAGGTTTCTTTAAGTAGTGATACTTCATGGCATATTCTCAGATTGTGTTGGGGAGATTCAGGGGGACTACACTCTGCTTTCATGAAAATTAATTCCCAGCACACATATTAGAAAATATATTTTCACTGTTCTGACTGCAGTGTTGCACTATATAAGCTCCCTGTAACCATGACGCTTTCTTGGGCTTCCATTGCCACCAAACTCATTGAAGTTGAAGCTGCATGTAATTAAGGCATAGTAAATCCCGCTCACCTCACTAGTGATGGCACTCCAAGAACTGCTGAATTCACAGTTAAAACCAAGAGAATGTTCCAATGTGCTGCAAAGACCTCAGGAAGCCTTTTGCAAGAGGAGCCATGAGGCCTAGACCAGTTCTGGTGTGACTGTTCAGTAGAGGCTATAGACCAGATGACCACATAAATCCTCTGAACTTAGACCTCTAGAAACTCTCAGTTCCTTCCTAGTCCCTGCCTATGTTTTTTTTTTTTTTGCTGCAGCAGCCTGTAAACTGTCTTCACCATGCAGTTTTTAGGACTCTTACATAGAAGTTACTCATAATACACACTACTTATCATTCCTTATCCTCAAATCAGTTTGGGGATTATTTTTTTTCTGGTCTAGGTGCTTTAGTGTGTTGAAATGGTTGATTAGAAATCTTCTGCTTCCATTTGGGCATAGATCCCTGTATTTCCATTTCATAAAATTTCACGTGAAATTCCTTTGTTGATTTAACTTGAAGTTCATGGATTCTGCAGTCTCAAGTTTTGAGCTACATGAGATTATCAGAATCCAGTAGCTCAAAAGTGATCCTCATTAATGTAGTCAGAAGCAACTCTGTATCTCATAACACAGGCAACCTTATAGTAATGAGATTTTAAATGTCTAGCCTCATAACTATAGATTAAGAAGAAATCAGTTTGCTGTCTCCTGAGTCATAAAAATAGTACTGATGGCAAGATATTCTTAAAAAGAAGTGATCAGTGAACCTGATTTTTCAGTCTTACAAGGTTCTTAGGAGATTTTCAATGTAACTGCCACAAACTGAGTCTTTACACAGATGAACAAAAACTTCATGTATTTAAGTTCAACTAGTGGACTTTTAAGAAGTAAGGAGTCCTTGTACCATTTTTATCCCCAGGGAGAAAAAGACTTACATTTGATCTCTTTTTTTTCCTTAAAAAATGTGTTCAGAGGAAGAAGAGAGAAGGACAAAAGGGGGGGGGAAAGCATTCTTTGGTGAAAAAAGCGAAACCTGTTTTGAGTACTGTACCTGAAACAAAGTTCATTCTTAGAACCCTGAAAAAAAGGTTTTTTTTTTTTTTTTTTTTTTTAGCAGGGAGAGTTTCCACTGGACAATTGTTAAATCCACTTAACTTTAGAAAAGAACATGTCAGAAAAGTCTGCAGGAAGAAGAAAAGGTAGCAGCTTATATCACTTCAGTTTTTTGGCTAGGTGCTGAGATACAGGTGTTTTTTCTTTTAGAAAGTAGAGGTCATGTACAGGAAAAAAGAAAAAAATTTACCTTGACACTCTTGTAAGCTTAGCAGAGTCTTCTGTGCCAAGCTAGAAGATGTCTCTAACTTCTACCAATATCAAATAGCACCTGGCCCATTCTGTCTATGCCTGTTGTTTCCTACAGGCCATCTGTGATCCGCATCCCACCCTTCATAATTATTGATAAAATGAGTAATTACTTAGGATGTTAGATATAGCTCCAGTTTTCTTAAAAAAAAAAAACAAAAAACACACAGATCTGCTCTGGCATTCTTAGTGCCAGAAGTAGAAATAACCTGTTGGGTCAAAGGGTGTCCAAGTTGACACATGCAGTCAAGAGACTTCACTTATCCTCACCTTCAGGCTCAGGACGTCTTTGATAATTGTATTTTTGCTCTAAAAGGCTGAGGGAAAGAATTTGAGTGATGCACATGCTGTAGTGTTCCTAACTTCATACTATGCCAGTCAGCAAGAAATACCCATCTAACTAATGAGGAAAAATCATGTCCTTGTCTTTGTGGATAGGAATTGTTGACATCTTATTGATTTTTTTTTTTTGTAGACTTGATGGTTATGTAGAAATGTTTTATATACATATATTTTATTGTACTCTATGCCCATTTTCCTTTGATTATGTGTAACGGTGAAAATGCCTCTTGCCATATACCAGAGTAGAAGGTCTTTAAGGCAATGATAAGCTCTTGCTTTCTTGTTGTATGGCGTGAGACACAGCAAAGGACTCTAGATATTAAATCCATCTGATGTGCATGATCCACTCTGTCACTCTATCCGGAGATTTCAAACTTGACAGTTCATTTATCCTTGCTATAAGCAAGTGCCCTTGGAAAGAAACTGTTACTCCCAGTTCATGTTTTGGAAGGTGAAGCCCTGAAACTGTGTTTACACTGCTATGCTGGAACAACTTAAAGATGAAAGGAAGACAAGTTTGTGGTCTGTCCACATCCGCTATTTTTTTGATTTCCCTCACAGCCAACTGTAGGACAGTTTCTGTTTCTTTATGCCTGCTCCTGTGTTCTCCCTCATGTCTGCCTGCACAACTATGATGATACAGTCAACTGCTTCCAAGAAGTGCCCCAACATGGTCTACCACAAAGATGTATGGAATTGCAAGTGCTGTGAAATCCGTCTGACTTGCCAGAAAGGGAAAATCTTGCCAGAAAAAACGAAATTAAAGCCTGTGAAAGAGCTCATGGCTACCCTGCCTCTTGAGGTCCCTCAGCTCAAGTTACAGAAGGTACTTTTGTCATTCCAAACCTTTAAAGAGAAGACTGGAATTGCCTTTACAACTGGCTGTCGCTGGGGAAGACAGTTTCGTAAATGAATGGTCAAAACAAGTTCCGTGACGCTTTTCTAAGTCCATCTCGGAAGAACTGTACTCTTTCTTGGCAGCTAGAGCCAAGGTAGGTCATACAGATTATTTTATTACTCCTTTTAATAGGGATACAATCTATGCTGAAAACTAACTTTGTGTGTATTGTGTTTAACAAGCTATAACATATAATGGTGATTAAAGACCTGCACTTTCACAGTAAAATTCTGAACCTTAAAAATGCAGCTTTTGGTAATCTGGAAAGGTAAAATAATTACACACCACCCTTTCTGCTTGGTTACATTCCTCATTTCTCAGTCTTATGCCCCATTCCAAGACAAAACTCATTATCTGATTGGCCACCCTTTCTGGAAGGGGTCAAAGTGCTTTTCTGTACCCCTTGCTTACTTAGCAGAATAGAATAGAGTTAAAAGGAAGATGAGAGGCCATTTATATGTGGGCTGGCTCTTTATTATTTTAAAATTTAAATAAGCATCTGAATCACCATAACATAATACAAAGAGAGCAAAATCAAACAACTATGGTTCATTCCTGTGCTTTGATTTTTATACCCATGCATGTGTTGTTTTTTTTTTTTAAAAAAAAGGAAAACCAAACATGTGTGCTGCCTTTTAATAACGATCATATTAAAAATTCAATAAATAGCAATATCTCTGATCTCTTAACAAAAGCGTCTGGTGTACAGGAAATTAAATGAAAAAAAAAACTTGTTAATCCTTTTTGATTTCTGTACATGGTAGCTGGAAGCAGAATTCTTTAACTCAGAATTCTCTTTTTTTCTTCCCTCTTTTACATTTCTTCTTTTTTTTTCTTTTTTTTTTTTAATCTTCTCCAGCACAAACGTTGTCTGGGTAACCTCAGTGTAAATGCAGTCTGTTTCTCTGATACATTTTAAAATAAATAATAAAATAATAATAATAAAAAAGCACGGTTGTGTCATTGTCTCATCCCTGTGGCCTTGCTATGAGGGATCCGTCTCGAACCAGGTGATAACCCGATAGACTTTATCTTGTCTTTTCTAGGCCTCCCTGAAGCCTGCCAACACTTCGACTGGCTGTTAGGCATTTTAAATATCCCCCATGAGCCCTAACCTTACCCCTTTTCTCTTCTTGTCAGCTGGAATGTCTCAGAGCTGTCAGAGGCTTGTTGCTTATTGATGTTTCCGTGTGTTTTATGTCTTTTCTGAGATATGACAGCCCCTGACACAGTGCTGATTTCAATCAGCCGGCTTCTGGAGAGGCCTAAGATTTTTTCACTCGCGCGGTCCCAGCCGCTAGCAGACTTCAGAGGCCTCCATCTAATGAAAATGTTTCAGTGGGCTGAATAAAGGCCCGCTGCTCAACAAACAACAGTTGATGAATTCACAAGACAAAAAAAAAAGGAGGGGAGGAGGAGAGGGGGGGGGGGAAAAAAAAAAAAAAGGGAAACCCTTCCCCCCCAACCCTCTGCCTTTGTTATGAGAAAAGCAAGAAGGGAGAATGACCCCGCAAGCCAAAGGTTTCGACACTGAATCAAATCCCTTTAGGCCTGAACTGGCAGGCTGGGCCCGGCTTTAGATTACTTTATCACATCTTAGAGTGACGCTTGTATGTACCTCAGGACACCCTACATGTAAAGAGAGGGGTATTTTACCCCCATTGCTTATTAAGTCAGGTCTCAACATCTTGTAGGAGATGAAGGTCCGTCTCAGCGAGAGTTAAAAGGAAACTGAGCGGGAAGGAAATGTGTGGTTTACTACAGAGATTGGGATTGCTAGCATTTCAAAACCTGCTCGAAAGAAGGCGGGGAGTCAACTTTGCTTGATGTCCCTGTGAGAAAACAGATATTTTTATATACAGTTAACTGGCAAAGAGCTCCGTAGGTTTTGCTCAGGTCTTCCCGCCTAGATTGAGAATTGAGGTGGCAGAACAGAACGGTGCAGTGGGTAGACCTGGTGGATCCAATGCTGTTTGCCGTCTCCGCAGTCGGGCCTTGGTACCGACCCTGCTTTTTTACTGTCCCTTTTGCAGGTGTGAGTGTGGCGGTAGGCACAGTGTGGCGTGTCAGCAGCAGGAGAGCACAGGTGACGGCAGCGCATGGTCCCTGCCTGGCAACTGCATGGAAGAGGGGCTGCCGGTATGGACCTCGTGCTCCCCTGCACCCTTAAGGCACCCCCTTCCCTCGCAAGGTGTTGTCTGGCTGATTCCCAAGCGTTCAGATTTCGACTGCAATTATACTGCTGGGCACGGTAACTATCCAGGCTCTGGTGCCTCTATTGGGGTTCAGCTTCCATGGTGCTGGGTGCTGTACAAGCACATGGGGAAAAGAGAGCTGATACAACAACGCTTTGAGGTGTACCAACCCCGTGGCCTTTTTGTTCATGATTAAGGGCTTGTATTCTGCACCTTATTTGTAGAGCGTAATCCAATAATCTTTTCAGAAAGAAGCATACCTGTGTAAGTATGGGTACAGGATCAGGTTCCTCAGCAAGTAAGACTCGTGTAATTCATATTTTCTTCTTTATTTACATGAATTTGGTTAGCTTTTCTTTCTATATTCTTCACAGGAAAAAAAAGAAACAAACAAAACACCCCTCTTCTTTTTCTCTAACCAACTGAACAAATATGGACCACCACACTTTTGAACAACATCAAAATCCATGCCTGCAGTGGCTCACATGGCTTGATTAATAATAGAGAAAGCTCTCAGTATAGCCCAGTTCTGCCCTTCAGATGGGAGACTTTAATCCTAAGTCTTATTTTTCACAGCGTTCAGCTACTGGATTTTGAACAACAAATTACATCCATGCCTCCAAGCCAAACAAGGAGTGAAAATTTCTATTTAAAAGAATGTGGATATAATACTGTCCATCTACCTACAGTACAATTCCATTTTTAAAGTGCTTTGATACTTTTAACAATATTAATATAATAACAGCAGCATGTGCCTATTGGGTTAGTCTGTATTTTATAACTTGGTATCCAATTTCTCCCTTGTTTCCTGCAGGACTGTCACTATTAATTTCTACTCCCATTTTTTCCGTCACTGTGAACATTGTCATTGGACTATTGTTTGTAAGTGATAAGCAGCCCGTAGTATTATTATTATTTCACTCCTGCTTGTTGAGCATCAACAAATCTACCAAAAGTATTAAAAAATTGGTGGATGTTTAACTCTTTCTTAGCCAGATGTTCTCGCTTCTTTACCTCAGAAGAATGTTTGCTACTGTATTATCCACAAATAAGGAGAAAAGAAAAAGGAAGAAGAAGGAAAAAAAAAAAAAAAAAAAAAAAGCCAGTAGAAAGGCAATCTGTCACAGGGAAAAAAAAATACCTCAGGGGGTAAAGAATGCCTTCACAGTACAGCTTTAAGGTTTTAATTTATATTGGTCCTGACTCATGACACAGCCAGAGCAAGCCAGGGCCTGGGAGTCAGGTCTCCCACTGACCCTTGCATAGACTGGTTGAGAGAAAGATGTCAGCTGAAAACTCCCAGGGATCATGGGCCTGCCAAGCACTTTGAAAATGACTGCCAATTTGGCCTAGTCTCAGCTGAACGCGTGCCCAAGAGGGAGGGAATGCCAGTAATAAAGCAGTTTAGAGGAGAAAGATACTGCTTGTGAGCCCCCAAAACTTTCCAGACTTTTTACATGACAATATTGTTTGCATACATGCATTTTCTTGTAAAGACACCATACACGCGTGCACATATAAGTGCAATCATAGCTTTCATGAATAGAAATGGTCTACATCGCAGCTCATGAGGTTGATGCTCTCTTCTGTCTACATCTGTTATGCAGCCAGCCAACTCCTCTTTAATTTCAAAAGACAATAACAATAAAATGAAATCTTAATGAGTTATAGAACTTAAACTACCGACTGCAGCCCACAGGCATTTAAGGAGCAAAACAGGTAAATACCAGAGCCAACCAGAGAAACCTCTGACTGATTTAAGGTAAAAATATTCTGATATTTAAATGATGATGAACTGTGTAAAACATGTAGAAAGGTGGAACGTTACTGATATTTTAAGACTTTTCCACATTCAGGTAGCAAGTTAAAGATCTTTAGGTTTTTTCTTTTTTAAACTCTTGTTTATATGCATTGTGAAGAACAGTGTAGATGCCATTTTTCTGTTAATGCTAGTTATTGGGAAAGAAACTCAAATTTGATTGTCCTGAAACCATTTTTTCATCTGTTTTATTATTTTTCAGTGTGATGCCTAAAGATTAAAATAGGAAAAAACAAAGTTTTAGTGGACTTAAATATTGTATTACTCTGCAGTACATTCAAGTTTACTGCTATTTTGTTTGCTCGATGTAAGTAGTGCTGCAGGAGTAAATGAGATGACTTACCTGAGTAAGTAAAGGCTGTGAGATGAGGCCTAATATGAAGAGAGGAAAAATGAAATACGGAGAAGAAATGAAGGCACTGAGGAGGAAAGTGCAAATATCAGTGTCCTTGAGTGTGGCATGAAGTATCCCAGAAGTAAGAACTGTTTGATGTGTGTAACAGTAGAGATTAAGAGTGCCTAGATTAAAAAAAACACAACAAAATAAAACACTACTTGGCAAGCACGTTCATCTGCTGCAGCATCTGCCTCCAATATACTTTATACTTGCATATATACATTTGGGAAATGAAAAGTAATAAGAATTTATTAAAGGATTAGCAAGCACTGATGCTACCATTCACAACTGTTACAAATATAAATTGTCATAATCGTATTACTCGTTCCTTAGTTTAATTTTTGCCAGGTTGTCTTTTGTCTGAAATGCCAAAATGTAATCTAGAATTAGATGGATGATGACACAATTGAAATACTTTGCATTAATCACCACGTGAAATGATTCCAGTGGTATTGTTTTGGTATTTGTGACTATCCTCTAACAGAAATTTAACTGTGATAACAATATCTCCACCACTTCTTTCATCCCATTTAAAAATATATTTTCTTTTATAAATTTATATGAGAAACAGTGCTACAGTAATGACTTTAGTAGAAGTGACTAAGGACCTAATGCAATGGTCCCAAAGTTCTTGGTATGTACATGCAATTAGCACTCAACTTCAAAGACATATTCAGCCTGAGAGTGGTACATAATTAAAAATAAATAAATAAATATGTAATTATTTTCAGTGAAATGGGATTATTTATGTGTTGAAGTGTAAGCCTGAAGTATTTTATGCCTCAAGTTCCTTATGCAGAGAAATCTTTCCCTAAATTTCTATGTTGCAGTAGCACAAAGTTCTTTCTTTGTGTTTTAGAGATTTAGTTGTCCACGCAAACAGGTCACAGCAATAGCAATCCAAGCAGCTCTGTTGTGCTGAGTACAGAGTAGGTCGGTGAGATTTCTGCGTTCTCCAGGTAGCACATATGCTGCTGAAGAGTTTGAGAGTTTATCATTCAGTCTTAAAGAATATGGCACCATTTATATGCTACACTGTTCAAAAGCCCATAGCTCAACACTGCATGTTGAGCTTTTGTTTATATTGACTGCACGATGGAAAAATAGAAAATGCACAAGGGCAAAAACTAACGCTAGTGGAAAGGTTATCTTGGAAGAGGCTAAGCACCTTTCGTAACTTGAATGGAAAATTAAATCCTGAATTTTAGAGTTCACAGGTCTGGAAAGCTGAGACTTATTTAGACTACTGATATGAGGAGGATCTTCTAAAAAGGAGTAGCACATAGAAAATAATAGATCATATATTTGTATGCACATGATTTTTTCTAGACAACTAAATCTAAGATGTGGAAGCTTTTAATGCCAAACACAGTTATGCTTGGGATGGGACTAGGAGACTTTTAGTACCTGTCTCCTGGGTTATAGCTGCCCTGCAAGACATGCTCTCCTTGAGCATATATTTCAGGCTTACAATTGTTGCTCAGGATTTCCCTCTTCCCTCCTCCCTGGCTTGGATTAGGACTATGTCTGCTGTTCTTGATTCCTCTAGACTATTTAGGACTATGTCTGCTGTTCTTGATTCCCTCTAGACTGTTCTGAAAATAATGTAAAATGAAACTTAGCAAACAGATCAAACAGACGCAGCAGTAATTCAGACATAGATGATGGTATATAGATTGCCTTCTTGGTAGAGAATCTTGGTAATGTTTATTGAGATTGGGTTGCTGAAATACTAAGGTTAATGCCGGATATAAACCTTATATACAAACCTTATACAGATATATACCTTATATACTGATATGTAAGTTTATACTAGGTGCTGGTCCTCAAATGTCTTTCTAAACCAACATACTTTCAAAATATTTTTTCTGTGTTTGTTTGCCGTTTTAAACTATTCATTGCTTCATTTCTGTAACCTCCTTACCAGGCAGTGTAAGAAACAGTTCCTTGCTGTTTTCTAGCAGTCTGAGATGTTTTCATGTGGCAGAAAGAAAAGCATAACTGAAAATCTTTAAACTTATGAGAATGGTATTTTAGGTACTTTTTACCTAAAGTTTTGCAGATTTTTGTTTGGTTTGTAAGTTTAGCACAATCTGAAAATAATCCTGGTATCTGTTTTTCCCCCCCAGGTATCAACACAATAATAGTTAGGGGGAGAAAAAAAAAAATAGCTGATACGCCCTGTGAACTAAAGTGAAATAGGGCACTGGAAATTCATGTGAAATTTGGATAAATGAAACATTATAGAGTCTTAGATTTTCCATGTCAGGAATCCGTATCTGTTCCTTTATATCTCTTTATTTTGAACTAAATGTTTTCTCCCTGTAGATAGGGCGGTCATCCAAGAAACATAAGGCCAAATCCATCTTTGCTATAAGCTGATTTACATCATTTCCCATGCACTGGGAAAAGTTTAAATCTCAGGTGACAAAACACTGAAGTATTAAACCTTGAAACAGAATCCCATTCTGAAGAAAATTAATGGACATTCTGCTGCTCTTTGCTCACTGGGACTTTCTAGTAAAGGTAACAAGTCACAGTTCAGCTCAACACTGCATGAGAGTTCATATATATGCTTAATTAACAGGCTACTCTTAATTGTATACCTTGCAGTGTTAGTAAGTTACATTGCACAATTAGTGCCCACCAGAATTTATTTCATGATGAACAATAGATGAAAAGAAAGTTTACCTTCCCTGTATTTTTTTCATTAACACTGCGATGTGATGGTGATTTTCCAAATATAAAGAAGGCATAGTCCTGCCCACAGGAATTCACAATACTCAGATAGTGAACTGTGGAGCGCAGCACACTGTGTATGTGTAATACTAAAGGAAGGGCAAAAGACTTGGGAATTTTAGATACATCACTGAGTTGGGGGAAAAAGCTCTAGTAAATGACCAGTCATGGCTGAGTGTTGTAGTAAACAGAAAAATGGAAAAGGTGAATTTTAAGGATATTACTTAGGTGAATACGTATACATATGTGTGTGCATTTATATATTACTTACACATAGCCATGAAGTAATAGAAAGCCTGTTGGAAGGAAGTAAATGAGAAATGATGGTAAGGCATAAGGCAGGACCTTATTCTCCAGGACTCATTTGGAGTCTCATTTGCTGCTTCTAACACTGTTGAGAAACCTCTGTGCACCATTATACTCTTATTAGTAACAGCTGTATCACGATTTCTGCTCAGCAGTAACAGCCTTAGGCAGTGCCTGCTCAGTGATCTGTGTACAGATGCTCTCTACCTGCTATCGTGCCAGCAATACGACGTCCTCAGCTCCTGTTGTAGCACTTCTTGATTCATTTGTTCTCTCTTCCAAACCTCTGATCACTCACAGCAAGTTCTTCTCTGATCCTGATGCTAGTTCCAATTTTATTTCTAGTTCAAGAATTTATTTCAGTGTTTTTACCTGCTTCCCCCCAGGATCTTTCTACTGGGACCAGGAAACACAATATGCATTGAGGGCAGACAACAATCTTCATAAGCAGAGATCAGAGCGGCTCCACAACTTGGTGTGATCGTTAGTGGGAAGCAGAGGTAGCTGGGGTTCTATGAGATTGTGCAATGGCAGGTTTCAAGGAGGGAAGAGATAAATGGACCCCCCGTGTGCCCAACAAAACCTGTGTCTTTCTGTGCAATTTGGATGAGTATTTTGTAGTACAAAATTAATACTTTTCTAAAATAAGATTTCTTTACATAATATAAAACATAATGTTATGAATAAAACAGGTAAAGCAATGTCTTTGACAAGCTAATCTGTAGAAATTTGTAGAAACTCTTTCTAACCACAGCAGTAATTTAATTTATCATAAAGGAATGTGTTCTTTGAGTGATCAAAGCTGCCTTTCAGCAATACAAGGAGGGAAAGGTGGAAATAAGTCAGTAATTAGTGGTAACATTTCTGTGTGCTAGTTTCCCAAGGCAAATCCAAAGTGTTTATCTTCAGTGTTTATTTGTTAGATGGTGCACTGATGAGCAGAGGAATGATGCACTTCTCATTGCTTTTTGTGTCAGTTAAGAACAGCAGTTGCAGAAGAGAGTACTCTCTTCATTGCTTTTTCCATATTCATCACCTCAGTATCTGTGTACCCTCTAGTAGTACATTAAGCATGACTAACATCTGTTCTATGTTTGTTTTCTCACCTTCTCTCCAAAGGGAACATATATAAAGTGAACTGTTCTGGTTTGTTTTGATATATATGTTATACTGTTAAATGTTTATGTCAGAAGGCAAAGTCAAAGAAATCCTTTCTGAACTTAGAGCACTGACTCCGTATAAGACTATTTGTCTCTAAGTCAAGGAGATCCAGTTATTTTTTTCTTGTTGATGTACTTGGAAAGGCTGGAGGCAGTTATACTGGCTCTTCTGGTGGACTTTTACAGGGGAAATATTGGTAAAGAGAAAACATTAGTCTTATTTCAAAAATACAACATGATTGTTTGAATCAAGTCCACATTTTGCACCACTGACATCATGTCGTTGCATCTTAAATGATACAGGTCACCGATGACCTCAATGATCTATTAAAATGATGTACCTAAGAATGATATTTGGAAGCTGAACATATCAGTGGCAATGTGCAACTAATCTGTCAGTGCAGTGGTGATGTAACTTTGCATTATCCCCTATGAGTGAGTCTATAGAAATGTATCTGGTGCTTGAGTCTTTAGGGGAAAGATCAATATGGTCAGTCCACATATCAAGTAGGAACATTGAGAAGAAGCAATAAAGAAAGTAATAAAATATATTTTGTGCATCTAATCAAAAAGGTGATGGCATTGATTCCTGAGAGAATATGAAAATGGTTATTGTAGAAATTAGATGCTAAATTAGCCTGTAAGAGGTATCAGTTGCATTAGCATTACATTGTTTTAGTTTTGAGTAATAGCAAAATGACAAGACAGTTGCATGTTCATCTTTAAGAAGTAGACATTACTGTGATATTACCTGTACATCAGTAGGGATATTGGTCTTGTTTGGCAGTTGCATCTGTATTTAATAACTCAAGATTTGTGGCAGTTCTTCATCAGAGACAGAATACATACAATGTAAGTGTGGCTTCTTCTGCTTTTATCCTTACCAGATTTAACAGGTAATAAGTAGCTCCCATAACAGGTTGTACAAGCACCGTATTGGCTGTGATCCGTCCCTATTGTGCTTTTATAGATAACACTTTTTAGATATGTTTGCAGTGTTTGTTTGGTCTCAGTATGTGTCTTTGCCTGGGTTGTACAGTAATTTTGCAGTGTCAGATTCTAGCTGACTACCTTCCCTCAATGCATATTATCAATAATTTTTTACACTGTTGGATATGGTAATCTTGTGCTCCTATTATTCTGGTGAGCAACATCTTGAGTATGATGAATGGAAGCTTATTGAGAGGGAATGCCTCCGTTATCAACACTTCGGGTTAGCAAAGCAGTAAATGCTAACCAACCCAGCTGCACCTCAGGCTTCCCAGAAATGCCAAGCACCCCAGTCTCTGCATATTTGGACAGAACTGTCATTTCTTACCCGTGGACCATGGATTGGCAGCATCGCAGTTAAAAGGTACACATTGGAAATCAGCACTTGGAAAAGCGCATGCCTTCTGTGTCTAATAGGGAGAGAAAAAAAATAAAAAGGAAAAAAAAGCAACCTTAACATTTAATCTTAATAGAAAACAAGCGCGTCCTTCCGCAGTGGGCAGGATGCAAATCCTCGGCGGTGCAGCCCGGCTCCGAGGAGAAAGAGCTTCCCGGGCCGCGGCGAGGAGCTGCCATATCAATGTCTGCCTGGCAACTGAAAGGTGACACGTGGAGCCTCCTTTTCAACTCATTTCCTCTTGATGAGAGGAAGGGATCCTCCTGCGAGTTATTACCTGAAATAATACCATATGGTAAAATGTAAACAACATCTGCATATTCATGTAATAATTTCATCTGTTTAATTAGTTCCAGCAAAGCAGTTTACCCTCTGAGGCCCTCGCTGTCAGCTCCGCGCTCATACATCCATGCCCTGCTGTCGAGGCTGACAGCCGTCTATTGTTCATTCCCTGCTTCCATCTCGCCACCGAACGTACGTGAATCTTCCGAGGGCTGGGAAGCCTGTCCCCATCCATCCAGATGTAAGGGCTGGGGGGAGGACAGCAAATATCTGTCAGCTTGGAATGGGGATACCAAGAACAAACTTGACGGATCAGGTGGCTTTGTGGGGTTTATTTTTATTTATTTTTTTGTTGGGGGCGTGGGTTGGCACTTGTTTTAAGCGCTAATCAGTGCAAAGGACTGCAGGTTTGTCTGCGTGCAGTTGTTAGTTCTTTGCTCTCTGGCCAAGGCGAGACACCTTGGGATCGGGTGAATTCAGTACAAACTAGCAGCCCGGCCTTCCCAGTCAGCTCTACTTCAGCGCCAATGTAATGACAGCACGTCTACTGGAGCAACGAGCCCCTCGAGGGCTGGACGGATGGGGACAAACAGGATTTCGGAAACGCGTGTCAACAAGCACCGCTGAAGACAAACGGAGAATATAAAGCTTGAGTAAGTCTGACTGAAAAGGTCCCTGGAATCTATTTTTGAGAGTCTCCTGCCCCATATAAATAAATTATATGGTGAAATAAATTATACTGTGGGTCATATGTAACAATAAGCTATTCAATTCACCTTCAAAAGGAAACATTTACATTACGGGAATACAAACACTTCGTGGTGACATTACACCTAAGTAGAGGAAAGTACTACAGCTCGGTGTGGTAAAGTCAATATCATAATAGGGTAATAATAATAATACTTAGCACTTATAGGCCTTTTACAAAGTTGAGCAAACACTAACTGTTACTCCTCAGAACACCTTGGGAGAAATAAGTAAGTAAGAATTATTGCCCCGTTGTAAAAAAATAAGCTGTATCTTATCACACACCCATCACCATGGTATCTACACAAACAACTGGTCTAAAGGATTGTATTCCTGCCATTGCTTTGTGATGCACTGAGGCAAGATTATATGATGTAAGCTCAACTAAAGAGATGTAACTCATACTTTATTTTAATATTTATGTTAATACTAATTTCCCATTCAGAAGATTTTCAGAGATTGTGACCAGCAGTTGGGAAAGATCGAAATTCCACGGCATTTGTGAGAGATTTTCTGCCATATTCTGAGTCCAGCTATTGAAAAGCAGAGAAGATCAGATGAATTGTGTTCTGGACACACAGGTACGCTGTGCTGTGCTGTAATGGTTCGACCTCATCACCCTGTGCCAGCAAGAAGGGATTCTACCTCTGAATCTGTACTCTGTGAATTCTGTATAGTATAGAGTGTAAGCATCAAGGCAGAAGTTGTTGTTGTTAAATAGGAAGTACTGAGGTGTTCATCTGTATAGCCAGAAAAAGGGTGTTATTCATTCCTACTTACCAAAGAAAACTGGGAAGTCCAGAAGCCATCTGCATGCCATCAACTGGAATGCATCCGATTTCCCTCTTAGCAGCCCAGCACAGGGCTACAACTATTCTTTTAATGCTTTAATCAAAATCATGAAATAACCATTCTCAGAATGGAGAGACAGAAAAACTTAGAAGTCAAATATGCCAAATATGACAAAATAATGCCTGGAAAGGGTTAAGAAACACCCACTTTGCAAAATAATCCTCATTCGCCTACTGCAAAACCTTCGTATCTTGAGACCTTCATTGTGCCACAAAGTTCCCTCAACTTTAATAAAATCTTGGTTTCTTCCTGAAGACTGTACTTCACGCGGTCGTAGCAATAAAATGAAGTAACCTTCAGATCACGGAAGTTAGAATGGATTACCTTTATGAAGCTAATGAGTAACTGTTCTAAATGTTACTTAAATACATTTTTAGAATGTTTTCATACACGTTACAATATAAAAATGCAGCTCTGGAAACTTCAAAAAGGTAATTTGTCATAGATTAGAATAATAGTAATTCAATAATTTAATGATAACAATAAAACGACACTGAATT
This sequence comes from Nothocercus julius, assembly GCA_013398735.1. Lineage (NCBI taxonomy): Eukaryota > Metazoa > Chordata > Aves > Tinamiformes > Tinamidae > Nothocercus > Nothocercus julius. Next base: position 3,559,380 of record VZSV01000075.1, on the reverse strand, counting down.
ATTAATGAACTTTACGAAATAATATTGAATGTAAGAAGAAATTAATATTGTGCTTATGACAGCTTCATCAGCCTAATAATTTAGTATTCTTTTTCCCTGGAATGAATAGATGCTTATTCTTAATGAAACAGAGACTTCACACTTTCCCATCAGTCCAAACTGATGTGAAAAAGCTTCTAGGTTTGGGAGGTTTATCTTGTCTGTTTGTCTTCTGTATCATTATTTTCTGTGCTGAAGTAAACAGAAATGATTCAATAAGTGGCTATAATACTAATCTAAATTGGTGGATGTTGACTAACACCAGGCTACTTACTGTGTTTTAAGAGTCTTTTGCCATCAGCTGATAGGCAAACTGCTCTGTCTGATGAGACTCTGGTGAGAAGAAAGGTAATCTGGATTTGGTTCTTAGCCTTTCAGATTCCTGGTAACCTATGTGATGTGTAAATGCGTCATTCTGGACTTTTAGCTCTCTCACCATAATGTTTTTTTTCTGTACCTCACGGGGATACAGAAATTATAACTGTTCTAGGTGAGCCTATAAGGTACTAGGGCCCTATGCCGAGTGTGAAATAACGATCTATAATTTATTTATCAGTGAAATGTTCCAGGTAGTCCTGTCGTGTATGACTATTACCTATGGTATTATAAGAGTTCAGTTGCAATAGGACTTCTACATTATCCTTCACATTTCAAAAATAATTTTATTGCTTCAGTATTTATCTGCTAGTCTCTCAAGTCAGCCAAAAATTATCATGCAGGTAGTGCTATATTATTGCAAATTCCAACAAAGGTACGGTTAAGTAATATTCAAGAAAGAAGCTAATGGATTTCTTCCTCTTTTCTGTCCTTTCAAGTGCAACAAAATTGTTCTTTGCCATTTTTTCCCATTGATTAACTTATCTGAATCTATTTCAGACAGGCGTTGAAGTGCAATCAGACAAAAAAGTTCATTTTGTTTTAAGTCTGTGATTCTTATGGTGTTCCTATGCTCAGATCCAAAGTTGTTTCTAATGGAAATTTTAGGGCAGGAAAGTTACATCACTTTCGTGAGGTAAAACTGCTGGCCAAAGCAGGGTTGATTTATCAATTCTAAATATAACTGCCTAAGGGTATAACTTCCTAAATATTCTTTAGTTGGCAGATATTTTGACAAGTTCATTTCAAAAATAAGTGCATCCAGGATGCTTTGATGTTTTTATTTTTAATAAGGAAATGGAATTATCTGGGTTCTGCTCCCAAAAGAGACGCCATAATGACCTTTATTCTATATTTCTTTTCGTAGATTATTGCGATAAGGAAACCCTCGTGTCGCGACCCACTGGCGTCTGGCTAATCCGATGGTATTCGTCGCCGCATTGTCCGTGATCAATAACTAATTATCAAAGTGGCATTTCTTTTCAAGAGCTCCTTGTTAAAAAATGGCTTTTGGCTGAGAGCGGAGGAAAAAGGTCGCCACTTTGACATCGTTGCAAGTCTTTCAAAATCCAGTGGGCCGTCCGATTGAATTACTGTCCCAAACTAATTGATATAAATTTGAACAGAAGAATGCCTGTTGCTACAGAATGTCATAACGATATCCTTGGCAAGAGCATGTCAGTGGGATAAAAAAGAAAGAAAAGAGAAAAAAGACCAGCACCAGTCACAAAACATCTAGGCAAGTCTAAGGGCAAGATTATTAACAAAATTAGCAGGAACAAAATTGTACACTGCTTCTTCCCAGTCAGTCTCAGACACTCAAGATAGACTAATGTTAACATTTTCTTTTGAAACTCTCTCTTTATTTGAAAAGAGATTTTGGAAAATCTACTGGAAGAAAATAATTACAATGTGCAAAGGAATGAAAACCGGCTGGTCAGTGCAGAAGTCATGTTGACTCTGCTGGGATCTTGAATGAATATCCATTGGAATTCAGCTTTTTTTTCAGGGCAAGATTTGGTAGTGTTTCCTTAAGGAAGGTTGCCAAGTAGTTGTAGAAAACTGTACCTTTGAGATATGGTAATGTTCTCTGAAGGAAGCTGGACTGTATTTTAATAAGCTTTATGCCTTTGAACGGCAAAAAAACCTCTATACACTTAGGATACAGTAAGAGGAGTCATGAAAATGTGGTGAATATGGGAAAGAAGATCCTGTACTAATTTTATCTGGAGATTTGGTAGTGCTTTATGTGTCACTTGGAGATTGTCTGCTGTGGAAATCTTGGAAACACTCTGAAATTTCAATGCAAGGTAAATGGGTTGGTGGGGGACACTATTTTTTTTTTTTTTTTCTAGAAATTACAGTGCTCTCCACCATGTCTTATATTCAGTGTGCTGGTAACCTAAGCTGTGGAGGTACTAGGGAGCACAGGAAAAGTTAAAATTGTAAAGGGGTATACTGTGCTCTGGATGTATGTGTAGATTTTTTTGTATGTGTGGGGACATGGTGACTGGGGTTAACTCGTGACAAAAATAAATTAGATGAATTTATTACCTTTTCAAAAATGGTTGGCAAGAAACTTATCAAAATGTGTTATTTTAGCCACATCCAGAGCAAGTCACATGATTGTCGAGGAAGAGAGACAGATATTTGTGCCTTACTGGAAGCAGCGAGTTTATGTACTTTCTAATCCCCTAAGTTAAAGTCTTTAGCTGGGGTCTAATAATGAATATCTTTCTAGCTAACATATTGTTTTACATTTCTCAAGGATAAAGAGGAGTGACTAATTAAATGACATAGAGACTTTCATCTCGGTAGTGGATTTGTAGGTTCTATCCAGACAGTATCAATCAGCAAACCAAAGCTTTTTGTGCCTCATAATGAGTCAGAAGTCTATGTGAAATGAATAGCATCTCCACACAGAGACTTATGGTCAAACAGATTTGAGAGGTACTCAGAAACAGATGGCTCAAGAGACCAAACCAACTTTAATTGATGGAGATCATCTTGTTTGGACTTCATTGTGACAAATAACTATTTTGACAACTAGTCAGTGGTACATTAGATTGGATTTAATAGAAGACTGTCAATTTGCTGCTTATGATAGATTTATTGTTTTGTTAATAAGACCTTCAGGTCACATTTTCTTGCTATGTGAAAGCCACAGAGGAAAGTAGAAGGTCACAGAGCAAAAGTCTACAGATTCAGGTTCTGGTTACAAGCGGGAAAGTTCACTTTGGTGTTGAAGGACCAACGATAGTGAAGTTCATCACATTTAGTTCCCTATAACTTCCCATTTGGTTTCCATATAGGACTTTCTCACTCTCCTCTTGCTCTGGGGACAGGAAATGCCTCGTGATGGCAAATAGCTGAGCCATCTCTGGCAGACTTGCATCACCACAGAGCCACTAGGGAACCCTCTTCTTGTCTTCCTGGCTGCTTTAAAGACACTTTGTGAGGCTCTCTTTAGCAAACCAGAGAATTCAGCCTGAAAGCCTGTCGGGTCAGCCAATGTCTAGGTCAACCAGTCTTGCCCCTTAATTATTCCCTCTGGCATTACATTCACAGGGTGATGGAAGTAGAAGCTAAATATATACCCTCTCTATATAGTGTCTGTGTATATGCTGCTTATACAAAACCATGTCTGTTTTGTTATTATTGGAATACACATTTGCATCTTGCATAATATGTAGAAGTAATATGTGTGACAGGACTGAAAAAAAAATTGTGCTGAAAGAATTGCAATTTTGTGACTCTGACGTTGCATGGCTTTTCTTAGTATAACACAAATGCAACGTAGCCCTTATCAAGCAGATTAAAAATTGATTACTTGATCTCAAAATCTGTTTTTAAATGAGATCATCATCTACAGAGATCTGTTTCTGGCCTGAAGTTGTTCGATACAGGGGAGAAAAGATAAAATCACAAATAGAATTTGTGTATGAGAAATGATATATAATAAAAGGACTGTGTTGTACAGTTTTAGGGAGAGTACTGTCTAAAGAGCAATTGAGCTGCAACGTTTATCACAGTTAAATGTTAATGTAAGGTCACGCACCTAGGAACAAGGATGCAAATTACATATGTAAGTTAGGAAGGAAATAAACCTCTAAATAAAATAATAATAAATAATAATAAATAAATAATTAAAACTAATAATCGTGATAGTCAAAATTGAACATGAGACTCAGCACAAGGGGGTAAATAAAATTTTTGGATGTATAAGAAAGGGAATATGTAAAAGAGTAAAAAAAATAATATTTACTTTCTTAACTGCATCTGAGAAACTGCTAGTGGAATACCACGTACAGTTCTGGTGTTTGAAGTAAAGAGCTCTATTTAGGTTACCTGAGAAAAACCTAAGTGTTTACTCAGTCATGGTGGGCAAGTTGGGAAGATCAAATAGAAGCTGAGACAGATTTTTTTCAATTTTCCATAGCTTGCTACAACATTATTAATTAAGAGAAGTATGATAAAATACTCATAAATCTTTTGAAACTTCCTTTCTCCTCATCTCTCATCTCTTGTTAACCAGCCTCATTGGTAACATCTTAGGTGAATGACTGACATTCTATTTTATTTAATTTTGCAGTCTGGTTTACAAAAGGAAATACTTACCTGAATTTTATTTCTTCAGTAAAGTACGTAAGTCTGGATCCACCTGATTATCCCAAACAAGTGAATATGTAAGTAGCTCTGAATATCTCACACATATTGCTTCCCTTTAATGCTTGCTGCTTGTGTTTCTCTTTTTGCTCTTTTTAGCACGGGACTAGAGCAAAGGGCCCATATGCAGTTAGATCAAAGCAGGAGCCTGTCCAGGAAGGAGCCGTGACTCATGAGTCATAACTAATCCCTTGATTCCCCTCAGATGGTACCTTTTATTTCCCTTCTTGTATCTGGCCAGCTGCTGCTCCTACTGCTGATCCTGCTGGTGTTTTACTGCTTTTATTGGCCCTGCCGCTGTCTTTCGGTAGTCATTTATGAGCAGAAGTGGGGATGCAGGAGAGCAGCAGCTGTGCTCCAGCCGGAGCATGCCTGGCCAAGGAGCGAGGTGGGTTTGCCAAGAGTGTCTCCTGTCTTAACCTCCACAGCCCTTAAAGAGCCCTTGAAGTTTTACTGTGGCAGTTACCACTTTAATATCTGAACAACTCCCAGGTTAATGGACTGACACGGCAGGTTTCTTAGTGAAATCTCTCCCTGCTCAGGAATCTTTGGAGGAAAAGGTAGAAAGTGAGAGGTCAGCAGCTGTTGTCTTCATTGGCATTATGATGGAAGAGACTTCTCAGTGCCTTTTTTCCCAAATTTTTGCTAACATTTATATAAAAATGTTTATAAACTATTAATTTATCTGTGTGGATGCAGACTTCACTCATTTGCAGCTGCAATTTTCCTTTCATTTGGAATCCATTGGTGTAGCATCATGAGTACTAAACCTGCCTTAGATTTATTGTTTTCAAATTTAATAAAACAGTTGAAGGAAAAATTGGCATCAAAACAGCCCCAGTAAGAATAGTTTTGAATAGTTATGCATACAGACAGACACTCAACTGTAGCTGTCTCAGAACCTGGAAATCCACAGTGAAAACAGCTATAAAAGTTTACAGTATTATACGCCCAAGAAAATAAAGGAGATAGAAGTAGCTGTCTTTGTAAAATATTGAACAATAATCTCAGAGCTATTTCTGTACTGAACACAGATGCGTATGTCTAGATAGACTTTCCAGTTTTTCAGGAAGCAGTGAATCAGCTAAGAAAGTCCAGCTTGGCAAATTTATTTCATTTATGTACATTATTGATCTAAGGCTTGTTTTTCCATCTAAGCCAAAGTGACAAAAACTTCTCCAAAGTGAAACAAGTTCAAGCTCTCTCAGCCTGGTTCCCATTAAACATCATAAGAACATTGCGATTTGACATTTATCTGGCAGCCTTAAATGTGAAAGCCCGGTGTAGCTAGTGCACGGAGAATGGAAAGGCCTCTTTGGCACCACCAGGGATGCTTTTACCAGGTTGAGGTCAGGTGTGATGACAGCAGAGTGGAAGGAGGAAGTCTCACTTCACTGCAGACTTGAACTATATTTGACCTCCAGGGTTCCAGTGACTTACTTGGAAATTGCAGGAACGTTGTATTGCCCTTTCAAGAATTATAATTCCTTGCCATTCAAAAAAAGAAAAAAAGAAAAGAAAAAGCTAATTAAGAATACCCTATCTGATGTAACCCTCATCCAAACAGAATCAGGGGTCATCCTGTTGCAGTTCTCATAAAATGTAACTGTCTGATGCACTGGTGCTGGTGGCTGTGATTTGAATGTAGACCTTAAGGAATCGTGATTCCAAACTTCTCAGTGCCCTTTCCTTATCAATCAAAAAGAATAGTATGAAATAATTATTAGGCTACATAATTATTTTACAAAATAGAAGGTGTTTTTAGTGCACATTTCCATTTTAGTACCAATCATTACTTCCCTGAATACTAATAACTATGTTAAGCATTAATAGCATGTTTGAAGGTAAAGGGTCAATAGCCTAAGACCCATGAAAGAACTCTGAGCATTTGCAATGTAAAGGAAACCTTTCACAGAAAAGTGTTAAATAATAAATGCATTTCTGGAGGAAATATTATATTGTGGTCCATCTGGGGAGAAATGACAACTTATAGGACATCACTCAACCGTCTCTTTTAAAAATATCTTTAATAATGCTATGTCTTTGCACTTACTACAGAGGTTAACAGAAAGCTTGCAGGTCTCTGCAGAGGTCAGTAAGTATTATATTTACTGAGGGGAAACTGAGGCATGTAAAGTGTCTAATATTGCTCAATGTGCCAGTATAAGGAGAAATTTGAACTCATTCTGTCCTCTGTTTGCAAAAAAAAAAATTGCCTTTTCTGTCTTTCTAGCTAGTAATCCATCATCTAATAGCTAGCTAAAGATATAATGTGGACATGAGGGTAGGTGAATTCCTTCAGAAAAAATGTAAGTGCTGCCTGGAATTTCTGCTTCAAGAGGATTCAAAGTTGAAAATTATGAGAAGATTTTAGACAACAGTTAGAAATACTTGGTATTGGTGTGAATTTCTCTTTTATGCTTTTGCATACACACTGGCATTTTGTGGGACCAGAAGAACTGAAGCCTCAATAAAATGGCAGCTCAAGTCTGAAATCTCGTTTCATTGAAGTCAATGAACAGATTCTTCATCAAATAATCATCTGCTTTTAGGGGCATTATGTAAATGCCATGTTTATTCCTTTTTTAGTACAGTCTTTTTTAAAGGAGTAAATAGGGTATGACTAATTAAGGCCCCAGTAAGCTAACATTTTTTGCCATTAACTTTTTCTCTTCTTACCCTGCAAATGTGTTCTTCCAGCTAGAGCAGTAACTAAAGTGGATTGCTATCTTCTGCTATTTTTTAGGAGCCTTTCTCACACGTAAAACAGTTTACTGAGCAGGTTGCAGATCTACAAGAGGCTGTTTTTGATACAGGCAGCTTCCTTTAGCAGTGTGTGCAGTTTGCTGATCCCATAAAACTGCATGGGAAATGGGCAGAGCACTGGGATAGAATTTGGACCGATTCAAAGCTTTCCTTGGTATGTGAACTAAAATAAGTGAGACCAAAATGTGTAAATGGATTTAGTGGCTGCAAGATAGAAGTTTTAGGTCTCCTAAAACATCTCTGAGTTAAGTATTCACTATCCTATTACAAGGCATCTCAAGCCAGGAACCAGCATCATGAATAAGGAGACACCTGAATTAATAAATATGGAAATAGAAAAATGGGTATGACTGAAATGTCTTGAGAAGATGGAAATACCTCCTGCCACTTTGGATTCATCACCCCAAACCATCTCTTAAATGTGCATACCCAAGGCCTTTCTTACAAGCCCTGAGAAGGAATAATTACAATTTCCCATTTGCCAATCCTTGAATAGTCACCCAGGAAATGGGAAATGTGAGGTCAATTACAGGGGATCCGAGTCAGAGAAGTTATAACAGAGGTGCCTTTCATCCAGGTGCCCCAATACTTAGGACACCCCCTTCAGAAAGGGAAAATGTCTTGATCTAAAGTTTCCACTTCAGAAGCTCTTTGTTTATCCACTGTAAGTTTCATGTAGAGCATGCCCTGCCTAAATCTTCTTGAATCTAGGCCCAAATCAGAGTTTCACAACTTTTTGTTTCTTTTTAATGTCTAGCCAGGCAATCAAAACTTACAATGTTTGCAGACCACATGAAACCGATGAGTAATCTTCCAGTAGAGCACATTCTTTTCCCAACACGTTCAATGGGTAAACAAGTTTCAAATGAGATTGAAACTATTTTGGATTCCTTCTGGTTCAGGTTAGTCCTACAGGTCTGCTCTTGTTTTACGCGAGCACCACAGTTCCCACATGAGTCAATTATTACCTATCACTAATTCCCTGTGGATTGTTTTTTCAGAGAGCAGCATCTACTGAAACACACCTGGGCTTGCTACTCTCCAGACACAGGATGAGATGGACCAGCACACCAGAGTGCCAGAACTTCCTACAGGCAGAAAACAAAGCTCAAATTGAAGCAGCAATGAAAGTGAGGACCTTGATTTCTTGCGCGTTCCTTCTTTTTTTTCCCCAATGTTGTTATTTTAACAATGCCAAAAGTCACTTCTCTTGTGGTTAGAGGGTGTTGGGGTTGTTTTCTTTGAGGGAGCTCTAATAGTCACTATGAGGCAGTATGTGAGTGAGGGATTATCTGTACCAAAGTTGTCCTGTATAACGCTGTGTGCAAGTTTTTCATGCACACATTACCCATACTCCTGGAATAGCACCAAGAAAGAGCACCAGGAAAGCTTGTGCCTACTCTGCTGGAGCCTAACAACAATTGTTTTTAGAATGTATTAGAATACATATTTGACTGTTAAAGAGTTAAAGAAAAAATGAATCCCCTTTAAAAAAAAAAAAAACAGGCCATCGTATAATGCCTCCTCATTGCTATAATGATATCAGTTGCAACAAGTCCAATGGCTGACCTCATTACAAGGGTTTAATTGCATTGTTACACAGTTTCACTTCTTCTCTCTGGCCTCTTTCTCTTTATGACAGCTCTAGAAAGGAATTTCAGCTTGAGGTCAAAGGAAATTAATTACTGCTTTCTTAATCTGTGCTCATCTACATTTAGAAAACTTGGGGCTTTTCACTAACATATTTGTGTCTCATTTCTGTAGAGACCCAAAGTTATAAGACTTTTGTCCTTTGTGAAAGTGCATAAATAGCCTTTTTCATATCAGAGGCCAGATCTTTTTTTCATGTCATTTACAGTTGTGCTCATATGGACTGATGCCAATGGAACCAATGGAATGTCTCTGGCTATACATTCACTGCAACTGAGGTAAGGCTTTTGCAATGTAAGTTTAATTCAGACTACATATTGCAGGAAGATGATGGTTGTAAATATATATACATAAAGAGAGGTCTGAACAAGATCTTCAAAATTAATTGTAGATACTTCTGCATCAAAAAGGATGAAAAAAAAATGTGCCTCTGATCCTAGGTTTTGCTTGTTGCTTTTCCTGTGTTTCTGTTAAATATATCATAGAGTAGTTAAAGAATATGTGGCTCATGCTTCAGATAACTTGCAATCCAAATAGCACATGACCCAATGTACTGGCATCAAAACAGTGAGGATGGAGACAGAGATTAAGACAACAGAACAATAGTGCTTGGTTGAAGAGCAAAAGTGTATGCCAACATTGTTAAATGCTGTTATAGTACGAAATGTAAAAATAAGAAGTCCAATCTTGCAATTAGATCCTTTAAGTTGATCTTTTGTTCCTCCACGAACTCTAACTGGTTATAGAAAGAAGTTTGGAATTTTTTTATTTATTTACTTCTTGAGGGAGCAACTATAAAGTGACTTTTGAAGGGAAGATACATCTGGGGAGAGGTACTCCAGAGATACCTCTGGGGGGAACTGATGAACTAACTCTGAGGGGATATACCAAAGATAACCTGAATGAACAGTATCACAGTGCAGTCTAATATAAATTTATAACAGTGTTATGTACTGTGGATATACAACTATATAAGAAATATATTTTTCTGCAGAGCATATTTCTTACATGTACCTTGTAGTTCTGACTAAAATGTCATGAAAGTGTTGAAAAAAAAGAAAATTGGGTAAGTTTTGAGCCCTTTGACATGAAACTTTAAAAAAATTCTCACAAGGCTATTTTCCATCTTTTGATCAGCTTTGACACACACTGAAATTCCTGATATCAGAATAGTGTGTTTGTAGCAGTTCATTAGTTGCTCTCTTATTCTCCCCTTCTAGCATGAAGACTGACAACAACAAAACTGTAGCAAAACCAGCTCATTGACTATTTTGCCTTTCATCCCAGTTGACTGAAATTCAGCGGAGTTAAAAATGCCTGTAGAATGGGCTAGGTTTCATCTACTTTGCTAGTAAGTCCTTAATGTAAGTCTAAGTTGCTAGTAAGTCCTTGTTAGAATGAATTTCATTCTGTTGACGGCCCAGTTCGTGAAGCAGACCATGTAGATCTTGTGGTGTTGCCACACAGCGGTCAAAATTCTCAAGCCAACCACTCATAGCCACGTCTATGACTGCCTTAGCCACAGCATTGCTTGGAGAAGCACCACAGGAGGCGAAACACTTGAGCATGGGTCTGGAGGAAGAGTGAGATTGAACTTCCTCTTAATACTCCAGAGCTTCTTCCCGACTCACCCCTGATTTTAAATTTCGTCTTAATCAGTTTGGATGAGGGACACTGAACATGGGTTCTGGCCCCAGATAGAAGAGACAATCTGTATATAGCCATAAACTTAACCAAAACCTTTTCAGTCAAGCTGAAAAGAAGTCCTGAATGAGCCTATAGAGTAAATAAGCTTCTGACATCCTCTACCACCATAAAGGGGTATGGTAACACAACAGATAGATGCATCTGAACTAGACTAAATCCAAGTATCTTGGATAACAACAGTGAAGAAGTCAAAGCAAACATGAAATTCAGTATGCACAAACCTCTTAGGTGAGTATCTAGAGTCACTGCAGGGCTTGTATCCAGAGTCACTGCAGTCTTTCTTTAAGTGTATATTGAGAATGTTGCACTGCTATTGATATATAATGTACTAGGACCAAAGGTAGGTGTAATCATATTTTAATCACATTTTCAGTTTTGAAAGAGACCTCACCTAGGAGGGTGTGGCCTGGGTCACCAACAGTCTATGAGTTATTTCACTCCTTGGGACCAGGAGTTTTTGGTGCATTGATTACCCATGATGAATGTCACATTGAGGTGTGAAAGGATTAAGTTGAAAGGCCTAGTTAACACAGACGTGGCACTGCTGACAGAATTAAGTGCTAATGATATATAACAAAATGCTATTACATGAAATGGGATCTTTTTTTCACCCATTTTTTTTCGATTTTGTGTGATAGGACTAGCAGAACAAAATGAAAAACTATTCATCAATCAGAGGTCTGGCTAGGTCAGACACTTTGGTCAAGCAATGTGAGTAATTCTACCTACCTGCACTATAATTTATTGCAAAATTAATGCCATAGCATGCAAAGCCATTGTCAGAAAAAAGTAATTTTTAACCCCTGGAAAAAAAAGCAAATTTTCCTTTTTTTTTTTTTTTTTTTTTTTTTTTTAGCTAACATGACAAGATTAAACCTTTTTAATAGTCGAGATTTAGAGATGATTCACTTGTAATGATTGAAAAAGGGACCTTGAACAGGGCTTGATAGTTTCTCAGTCATTGACTAAACCAAGATATATTAAAACAAAGAAACAAAAGAGAGTATGAAGTCCTCATTTTTGTTAAAATTTGCCTGCTTCATTACAACAGAATTAAATGAAATCTTAATGGAAAGAAGTCTGGATATACTACTTTGAGAGTGTTCAGAATAGTTTTTTCTTCACCAGGTTGAAAACGTAGTAACTCACCAGTTTACAGTCCTAATTGCACTGTTATAAGCTAGGGAGAGAAATGGCAGTGGTATTGTTATTTTTGAAATGATTGAAATTATAGTTTGTTTAAAAAATTCATATATCAGTTTTTTGATTGGTCTTGATTCTTCTGAAAATTTAAGCTACAATGTGAAGCTGTGATATAGACTGTAGTTTCTAAAGTTGTTCTAAGATTCTCATTAAATATCATACAAGCTTACTGGGGGAACCAGAAACTGAGTGGAAACTTAAAAAAAAAGATATTAATAGAAGATCCTCACAGCACTTTTGTAAGCCTTTTTGAAATGCATTCCCCAGAAAAGCGATTGAGGCATGCAGAAAGGATATGTACTTTCCTGGAGCTTCATAGATATTCTTAAATCAACACCCTTTGTACAGCACACTGTTTTGGTGTATGGTAGATTTGACCAGGTAAAGTGAAGAGAAGACAAACGTTGTAAAACTGTAAAGAGCAAGAAAAGGAAAGAGCATCCCCCCTGTTTTCATCTCTCTCTCAGTATGCCCCATGCATAGTTCAAAAGATGTTGAAGCACAAGAGATGGATTTATCTGCTCTCTGTTCCACCACTTTATCCCTCCATCCTTTTTTTTTTTTTTTCTATTTTTTAAATGCATATAGTGTAACTATTACTGGAAGGATAACAGGAGATAGAGAGTCATCCTTTGTGGAGGGCCTGCCCACGTTGTGGACTGTTTCACTGGGATTGCCTGAATGAGGATGGATTCAGTGATGGAGCTTCTGACTAAAATGAATCTGAATACGAAGCAAAGGAATAAGGATCAACTGCAGAAATGACGGAGAGCTCCACTGGTGTTGCACATGTAGGATTTCTGGATCCATTAGCTCTCTAGAGTACTGAGACAATGTGGTAAAGTTAGCTTGTTTTTCCCTGCTTTTCTCGTGTATGTAAACAGATTTTATGGAAAAACAGGAATACTTTAAGACAAGGAATTAAATTAGGAGTGGCATTATAATTGCCAGACAACATTCCAGGAGGAAAGGCAACAACAGATACAGATTCCAACATGAAACGAGTCAACTTCAAACTAATCTATGATAGTTTTCCATTTCAATGTAGGTGAGACAGTCATAAATAGTAGTAAAGTGACGTGGTTTGTGTCTAGAATAATATTGTTTATAAAAAAAACATAAAATGGAAGAAATATTGCAAGGATATTGGCATTGCCAACTCTTCCTTTCCTGTATTATTTCTTCTGAAACTTACACTCAGGGGTTGCAGATTGCAATATCTGGTGACCTGCGTAAACTTGTATAGCAGCTAGTATAGTGGTGTGATTCTATTATCTAGACTTCACATCTTACCTGCTGGGAACTCCCAAGAAATTATATTATAGTACAATAATCTAATTTTTCTTTTTGTTGTGGCTTTTTTTTTTTTTATGGTAGGGATCTTTGGGTACACTATCTCCACCTGTGTCTGTGTATACATGGAATTGCACCTGATTTTTGGAATCTGCAAATACCTGCAGAATTAAGAATAGTTTTCATTTTATCTAACAAAACCTTATGTCATCCCACATGCTGATCACAATTAAAGTTTGCTGCCCAAAAAGCTCATCTAGAACTATTTTAAGAAGACACTTTTGCACAAGACTTCGATTTGCATGCCTGAACGTTGCATGCTGTAGTCCGACCTTTTAGTAAATATATTTTAAGAACTTCTCATATTAAAGTGATTTAACGAGCTTGTGCAAATCTCACCAGTATTGTTGCTAAAGTTTTTTGGTGCAGGTTACATGCAGTTACATGGTGGAGCACTGGTTCAAAGTCTTCCCCCAATTTCCTAGGTGTAGTGTAGGAAAGGTGTAAAATACACCCTGTAGTGCCCCCAGCAGGCAGGTAAAAGTACAGGTGTTGAAGACGTCTCTTGTATTTGTTACTTAAAAGAACTCACACTTCATTACTGGAACCGGTAACCTCTTTTGCAAGAACCTCTGCTCGTGTAGTTCCCACTACGGAGTAAGCTGCCTGCTTTTAGGTACTGCCTATTTCATCTGCTGTGAAGACACACATATATATAAAAAAAAAAGGCTGGCATTAGCCACATATCCATAAAAGCCTAGCAACCAGGAGTATTATCTTTATTCAGAAGAAGTATAGTACTTTTAAGGTTCAGAAACATATATAAAAATTGGATTCTGAAATGGTCATTTTTCCCCTCTGCTATGCCATTATAGCGATCAGCCAAGCTTCTGCAAGGTAAATACTTTTGGAAAATAAGTGGAAATTTGCTGCAAATCAGTCCCTTTTGTGCATGGCCACAGGAGCATGTTGAAATGTTTGGACACTAATACCCATTCATTTTCTTGGCTCCATAAATAAAAGCCGCCAGCTATGTGGCGGCCGTGAAATGGTATTCTTCAGGACCCAGCAGGAAGCCCCATCCTTATTACCTCTGCAGGGGGCAGGACAGGCCCAAAATAGCAAGACAACTAAATCAAGACATTTTCAATGTCTAACAAAATGACTGTGGTTTAGAGAGAAGCAAAAGGTTGGAAAAAAATTGAAGAGCTTTTATACTTAGCATAATACCTTTGTTAAAAGAGTTCAGATAAGAAAATAAGATCTTAAAGAAAAAGCATAAGCATATTTCTGAATATCATTTAAGGTATGTTAAGATCTTATGGAATCATAAACCAAATACACCGCTATCGTCAAAGCACATCTTATTGAAGCCCTATTTTGACAATGGAAGCCCATGGATGATAACAAGTAATGTCTTCTCATAATGGTGTTGTCCTTCTTGGGTCTTGAAGGAACCAGAAGGTTTCAAAAGAGATATTGTAAATTTGTCAGTAAAACTGGAAATCTCTCTTGGCCTACAAAAAATACTACATTTAGTAATTTAAGTAAGAAAGATTACTTATGAGGACAAAAGGTTTCTGAATGGACTATTGAATTTTCTACAGTTTTATTTAATGTTTATGTCCTTCATACTCCAGAAAATATGACCCTAACTTAGGGTAACATAGCTTGCCAAATGGTTGCAATCAAAGTATAACCAATATTAACACAATATGTTTTTCTTTATAGTTGAATTGTACTTTTTTGAGAAAAAAAAAATTAATAACTGAGCTCCAGATAAACTGCAGTACTTTAAGTGAACTAGTAGCAATTCAGGGGCTACTACTTTGTTTAAGATAATCAAGGGTTAAACTGATGAGGTTTTAATGAGTTCATAGTTTACTGTAGTCTTAGGTCAATTCTCTATCATTACATCGCAAACACACACCTGGGGAAGATCTCTATGTTATTATACTTTTATTCATCTGTGCTTCTGATTATAGATTTACTTGAACAAACATTAAGTACTGCTACAAGTCTTGCATTTTGGTTAATTCATTTTGGCCGGACATGTGTATATATACATACAAACACGCATTTGGGGGATTGGAACAGTTACTCCAAATTTTTCATTATAGGAAGAGTTCATCTCTAGTTTCAATAGAAAATAACTATTTTACCAGTATTTATACTGCAAAGCAGAAAATCCTAAGACACAAAATGCTAGAGAGAAATTAATTCAATGTTATGGACTATCAACTTGCAGGCCAACATGAGGACTTTGACAATGAGAGGGGGAACCACGGTGCAAGTTCATTACTGCACCTCTAGCACTGCGCACACGATGCAGTCTCTGCCATCCCATTGCCTGCAACTGGAGATTGCCATTGACAAATCCCCGAGCATTCGAACTGTTTTTATGTTGGGTCCCCTTGCAGCTCTGCTCTGGAGTAAGCCAAATTGTCCAGGAAAATTCAGACACATGATAGGAACGGTTCATATTCAAGCTCCTTTCCTAAAGGCAGAATAGACTAAAGTAGTTGTCTCCATTTGGCTCTACGCACTCAGCTCTGAAAAGTGATACAGATGTAGATAGTCCATGAAACCAAACGCACAGTGTGAGGAAGTGCAATGCTTCAGAGAGAACTGCCTTTCTGCTTAGACATACACACTGAGGTAGCTTGTAAAATCAGAACTGTTACAAATGACTGGGTTGCATCCAGTAGCTCTTTTTTTCTATAACAACAGAAAGAAACGTTAAGGGAGAATCCAGATAACATCTGCTGAAGATGTAAGGAGGTTCCAAAGGTGTTAGTAGGTGTGCAAAAGCCTCTCTAGTCCATCTGCATCATGTAAAAATTTCCACATCCTGTTGTTTCTCCTCCTGCCTGTGTGGCACAGGTTTGCAGAAGGGGCAGGTCATGCATCCAGGCTGGTGGTAACCACAAATTTAATCCTCAGCTTCCCCCTTCCCATTACATGAGTAACTTAAAATGCACCTTTGGGGGCACGGACAGTGACCCAGCTGCATAAAGCTGCTTGCTGCCCAGCTGTACAGCTCACCTTCCTGACCTCCCCGCTTAGAAAAGCAAAGGATCAACAAATCTACAAAAGAAACTGTAGCAAAGGATGCATTGCTGTCAGGACTGTTATTATCATAACTGACACTACTAAAGTAATTCAGGCATTAAGCCTGTAATCTGTGCTGCTGTTTGCATCTGCCTCATTTAAAAGTTACAAGGCCAAAACTCATTGAAACCAATGGAGATTCACCCTCTTACTCATTTACATCCAGCCCTCTGAGGGCATGGAAAGATCTTGCCAAATTCTTTGAAAGCTTGTATTTGCAATGAGACTTCCAAAATAATTAACCTTGAAGCTAGGTTTTAACAAACTTCAGTTTGATATGTGTAAGGAATAATACCTGAAATGTCTTTCTTAACGCTCAGCCTTTTATGACTCAGCCTTTAATGATTGCAATAAACATTAGCTTACCTAATAAAAACTCTAGTATTTCAGAGCTGGCACACAGTATGTTAACTGCATCTGGTGTCAACTGGAGCTAATTAATATTTTTATAGGTGTCTTCTATCCACTGTAGTTTAAACGGAAATATTGTGGGGTGCTTACATCAAAGCTGGAGGCAATTGAGAGCTGTTGCTTGCTTCCTAGGCTGAACTGATAACAAGTAGACCAATTTTTATGGGATTGTAAAAGCTAAATGTGGCTATGGCTCATGCAGAGAAGCACTTTCCCTGTAGCTCTCACGATTTCAGCACTCATGTTCACGGCTTGTTTGCTGCAAGGTAGCCAGAGAGACAGACAGAGGGACAGGCGGACAGATAAACCGGCAAATAGCTACGCCTGTCCTTGGACAAAGCACACCATGACCCAGACGAGCCACACTTTTTTTCCTTTCCTTCCAACAGCTTTAAAAAATGCGCTCTATCAAGCATTTACTTGTGGTGCAGATAAGATTTATCTAACAAGACCGGGCTAAAATTAAAAAGGAAGATGAAACAGCACAAGTGGCGCTTATATGTGTTTTGAAGCGTACCAATCGGCCTAGTGCAATGTCACAGCCCTGGGCTAAATTTGCAAGTGGTCGAGCATCTCCTTTTTGAAAGGTTAACCTACAAAGAGCACACAAGCCCCTCTCGATGAATATGGGCAAACACCCAGGGAGCTCCACAACAATAAGAAAATAATGACATCAACCTGACCATGCTTAAGTACATAACATGCTGAAGGTTCACGGTTGTGTGGCCTGGAACAATAAAGGAAAAATAAAGAAGCCTGCTTGGTAGGCCCCAGCTGTTATTAGCCATGCTGTGAGATCAAGGGAAGGTATGATATGGGCTGCCATTTCAATTGAGACCAGGTTAATCTCTCAATTTGTGGAAAAGAAAACCTAAAAAAAAAAAAAAAGAAAAAGAAAAGAGAGAGTGAGAGAAAGCAGACTTCACTCCACAGTGCTACATATGGGACAAATAACAATATCCCCATTTGCATAATCTGTCTTTAACCCTTTCTTAATGGAGACTTAATTTCCTAAGAGTCACAAACTGCGGATTTAATTCCCCTGCCCACTGAAATGAAATATCAAACATCCGCTAACCGTTTCCCGTTGGTGCCGCCGGGGTTTTCGGCTGCCGCCCGGCGCTGCCGCGGGGCTGGGTGGGACACGGGAGGCGGCTGCTGCTGCATCCCCCTCTTTGCCCTCTCACCGATCAGCTCTGCCAGGGCGAATCAGTGAAAATCTGTGCCGGCCTTTACAGCCCCGACAAAACCGAGCGCTCCCACCAGTGCTCTGAATTCATGAATTGCATTTTGTGGGAGCAGTGCTGCGCACACCAGCACAGGGGCGACTGGCAACGTGGAAGATTCTGTATTGGTGAAAGCGATAAGGGAAACTCAGACTCCTCTGTCATATGCCAACTGCCTTGAGACTCCACGTAGAGTCAGGATTTCTGTCAGGTCTCTTGCAGAAAGCCGGTTACCCGTGGACTTGGTATCTTGCTATCTTAAAGGATATAATTTCTACACTATATCTGTTTTATTTGTAGCTTTTTAGGTATGAGCCTGTACGGAGGTTGGGTAAGGAGCAGGGAGGGCTGCTGTGTGTCCAGCTCCTCCTGGCTGCTCCCCTCTGCCCAAGGGGGGCAATTCCACCCCCAAGACCAACGGGAGCAGGTTCCTCAGCTCTGCTGACTCAGCACGTCTAGCAGGAACATTGATTAAAGTTAACTTTTTTCTGGGCACCAGGTTGATTTGGATAAGTAAAAATACCCGCGTGAAGCTGTAGCAGAGGGCATGTGGCAGCCTATGGCAAGGCAAAAAAATTAAACCACGTCCTGAAAGTCCTACAGTCGTTCCTCTTTGATTCACTCCTCAATCCTTTGTAATCAAAAGGTCGATAGAGCAGTAGTAGTTGTATTTACTTTTTTGGGGAAAATTCTAGATAACACAAAGTAAAATTCATTGTGGAGAAGGTGCTATATTGTTAGACTTGTTGAATTCTTTGCATTTTCTACATAAAATGATGGATATTTTTATTAATAGCATTCTATTGCAAACTGGGACTAAGCAGTTTTAAATAAAGGCAGTTCCTCTGCACAAATATTCGAGATGGAGATTCTTCAGCATATTGATTTTGTCCAAAATCAGGGACTAGAGCCTAGAAATCTTTGCACTATCCTCATAGATAATAATTTTCACCTTCTGTATTTTTCTGCTATATTGAGTGTCTCTTTTGTGATTAAAAACCAAAGTATAAAAGATTTGAAATCAGATGTTTGCTTCCATTTGTTTTTTAATTTTAGATTAATTCATTAAAACCATCTTCTTGACCTTACAATGACAAAATGGTAGAATATTGGAGATGAATTAAAAATCAAGTTTTTTCCTTAGGCTTCTGAGTGCTCATTTTGCGGAGTAGTTCACCCCAAACCCTAGCTCTGCTTTCTCTTGAGTCTGCCTACCTCCTCTATCAGCTGAGATACTACTACTTTCCCTTCTTTAGCCATTTCTGTCCATTCTTCACTACTTTGAATTCAGCACCTCAGTTTTTGCTGAAAACTGCTGGGTGTGGGGTCACAATTTTCATAATGTCTGCTCACAGCAGCGAGCATTATGGAGTTCAGTTGCTTGAGTGAAATGTAAATGTAGTTGTAATGTAAATAAGTAGCAATAATGGGGATATCGTGCCCTAATCATTTGTGATAGTCTTGGATAGATAGAAATAAATCTATAACCTACTCTATTCCTACTCACTAGCTCTTGCAGAAGAGGATGTGGTCCCAAATATTCTGTCTGTTCTTGCTGCCATGGAAGAGTGGTAAAGCTTCCAAAGCTCTCTAATGTAAAGAGTAAGTTCTGGACCTTTATTATGAATTTATGCACAGAGAATTGTTAGGGAATTTTTTCTTTCTTTTTTTTTTCTCCCCCCCAAAATTGCTATCCTGTACTAAATCATATCTTATTTTATTCACATAGCGCTTAACAGAAGTGCAGCCAGGTATTAAATATAGAGGAACATCAAATGGCTTGATGGTTCAGTTGGGAGAAGCATCCAAAAGTTCAGATACTTATCTGGAAACCTCCCAAACCATGCTGGTCTGGAAGCTGAACTAAATAATCTCATAAAAAAAGCTGCTTTGTAGAGTGATCCTTTTTCTTTTTTCTTTTTTTTTTTTCTGTTTTGTAGGGTACTTTAAGGTATAGAGGTTTGGGTACTTGCAAAAGATTATATAATGCATTATTTACTTAAAGGTATCTTAGGAAGCTAAACATTCAAGTCTCATCAACTTTTGATAGTTAGCTGTCCTGTGTTTCCTATTCTTGTTGAGATCAGAAGTAGTCAGTAGAAAATGACAGCAAATTAGCCTTTAAAAAATCTGTCAGAAACTAAGGCAGCATATCTCACTACTTTTTAGTAGTTTCTCAAATTCATTTTAACTTTAGTATTTTTTTTCATGATTCTTAGCTCTTCATGTATGCAAATACAATATTTGACAGGAAAGTAAAATGAAAGTAAGAGAGTAAATCACAGCTTGGCAAACACAATGATTTGCTAACAGTGACAAACAGTTTTGTGCCCACCATTTCTGTATTAATGAGAATTTTGGATGCATTTTAGGACAGAAGTCCTGGTTTCTCAGATTTTCTGAAAACTGAGGTTCTGCCAGTGGACGAACCACATAGTTGCCTAGTGCTGAAAACCATCCCGCAGAGGTAGTAATTGGCCAGGAGGTGTGTTCAGAGCAAAATCCAGATCCACTAGGTGCAGAATCCGTGGTCTTTGGTCTGTGCTTTCTTGCAGTGAACTTGTATGCATGAGCAATAGTGCTGCTAGGTTGAAATCCTCAGGCTGTGCATTTTGAGAAACTTTTGTGTGTACAAGATTTCAGTTTAAAGCTCTCTGTTTATACACACATAATGGATATGTAATATATATAATTGTTGAATACATTTCCATAATAAACAATGTATTTCTTGTTTTCATGTAGGAAAGATGACTAGCATAGATGTGAGATTATGGTGATTTTTTTTTCTTTTCTTTTTTTTTCCCCTTTTTCTTTCTGCACTATGTAAAAATAAGATAGCATTGGTGCTGTGGACAAGTCTGAGACCACCAGCTAATTTTACATAGGCCACTGAACAGTTAGATGAGAATTGCTCTTCAGGGTGTTCTCTTTGACAATAAACAGAAGCCTCAAGTCTGTTTTTGGCTGCAGTTCAAAAAAATTACTAAGGAATCCTACACACTTATGTATATGAACACAAGCTACTGCACATTCCCATACAGTAAGCTTGCAACCACAGTTATTAACATTTTAAAGTAAGTAAATGCAAATAAAATGACTGAGTAATACACGTTATGTTAAGATCAGCTATATGAAAAGCAAAAGGATTAAAAGTTAATTTCATCCTTTTTAATTCAAGGGACATATAAATGGCATTCTGGGTAGAGTCAACTCCTCTTTTATCAGTCCTTTGATGCTGCTTTCTCACTGATTCAGTTGTTCAAATGCTACCTACATAATAAAATCCTGAGTTAATTTACTAAGATTTTACACCAGTGCAAATGAAAGAAGGGAAAGTGCTAAACAAGGCAATTAGCACTCTGTTTAGTGCACTCCCAAAATAAATGTAGGCAATTTACAATTTGGCAAATGGCACTCGATCCAGATCCAAGTCATTTCTGCCTAAGGGGCTGGTGCAGTTCATTAGGGGTGAAGGGAAAGGGGTCTTTGTTTTGCTTTGCTTTTTAACTATATGTATATATATACACATACAAATACACACGTTGCTATTAAGATCCACCCCATTTTAGAGTACAGCAACAGATGTGACCCCTTCTGAGGTTATTAGGATTTCTGGTGAAAAATGTCAAGCTCTATGCTCTCATTGTCCACAGAAATGACCTCATTTATTGTGATAATGCTCTTTGCAAAGTGAGGGATTCCAAAATTGGCAATTCACTGATAACCTCCTTTGTGACTCTCTTGCCATGATGGTTTTCTGTGTGCTTACATGTTTATTATCACTGGAGCTCTTCAGATCAGATCCACGAACCTGGGAATGTCCTGAGTGAAACGATAAGATAAAGCACTCTGCAACTACAACTGACTCTCTTTTTAATTGACGGGAAGACTGCACTGTGACTTCCATGTTTATTCTTGTAAGCTCCTTATTAATGCAAAAATAATAGCTGTTATTAATGCAGAATCACAGCCAGCATTAATATTTAAGATGTATGAATGAAGGAGGTTAAATATGTGTTTATATTAGTTTTAAACAAAGAGCTTTGCAAAACAGTTAAAGCAAGTAATGATGACCATATTCACAGGGAGTGTATGCAGTGTGAAATACCTGCTATGTTCTGAGGTTTAAATACATATTCTTAGTGGGATAAAGGTCTTTGACTACTCTCCTGTGTTGTCATGCTGTTGTTTCTCTGAATTGCCACTGCTTCTTGCAAATCAGAATACGGATGAAAATTTTAAACAAAATCTGTAATACACTGTAATATTAAGACTGATTTTTTTTTTTTTATTCAGTCTGTAAAGCTCTTTTATATGATAGATCATAAGGTAAAAGCATTCTTTTGTGCCCTCTAGCTGCTGGTTGCACAAATGGAAAAAAGAGGGAGAAAACAACCTGGTGATTATTAAATTTTCCTCATCTTTAGGGTTAAGTACCTTGGCTAATAAAGATCTCTCATGAGGATAAAGTTTCTTTCTTGGCAATGTCACATCCATTTAAGTAAAAAATCATTTAGATGCTTTCAGTGGTTCAAGCTGTTACCTTTACATAAAGCATCTACACTAATTCTTTCTATTGTTTCTATCTTCAGAGAAAGGCTGACGTTGCATTTCTTGGTTAAGCAAACCTCCCATGGAAGACAGGCTGTGAGATTGGGCCCTTTTGTGCTATAGAAATCTCTCTGTAAAAAAACATCTTTGTATGCTCATGTAAAAATACAAGAATTATTTCATGCCATTAAACATATTATTTCAGATTTTAACGATCCAATCTCATCTCGTCCGAAGCAATCACTAGGTCTTTTGAATTCAGGTGGTTATTCTGATTTTGTGTTAGCATCACACTTGCAGCACTGTGTATCCATCCAATTCAAACTGTTTAGTTCTCTTTGCTAGGTTACTAATGAAGTAATTATGTTTCTGCATTGGTTTAAGATTATAAATCACAAGTGTATTTTCTTAATTGTTTTTAGAAACTTCTCATCACCCAAAGCCTAGTGTAAACATCTAAAGTCTTCGGAAAACATCCTGGGCGAAACACACGCTCCTTCCTGGATTCCGTTTGTACAGAGGCACACTTGGGCTTACGCAGGCTAAATTTGTGGCAAGAAATCCCTAGTTGAGACAATAAGGGCTTTCTCGCTGGTAAGCACAGTTCAACGCTGAGCTCACTGCCAAGGGAGGTGTAGAGTGTCTTTGCTGGAGGTTTTCAAGATGAGGTCAGACAAACATCTGTCAGGGATAGTTCAGGTATCCTTGATCCTGCCTAGAGGCAAATATGGAGTACAGACAATCTCTGAGTCCATTTCAGGTTATATTTTAATGTTTCAGCGCTCCCATGCTTTGCAGGTGAAGCTTTGCGACTGCTTGAATTGCATTGCCATGGGTGGAATATTCCTTCCCCTAAAGACCATGCCTATGTTTTTGAGATAGTTAATGATAGCCATCCCTTCCCTCTCTGTGAAAGACAGGGAAGATCATCCACCCTGGGGCTGTCAGCAGGCTGTTCTCATCAGCAGTAGGTTTATTGTACCTCCCCACCCCTGCTCATGATCTGTTTAGTGGGCATTTGCTATGTCAGAGCTGACTCTTCACACGATATAAGACGAAGCCATCTTTACTGAGCTCCGTGTAATACAGCAACATTCAAAACACAACCAAATCTTGTTTGCATCTCAGAAATAAAAAGGGGACAGAGGACCCTTTTTCTTGTCATCAAACACCAGACATTACTTTTTGTTATGTCCTTGTTATTTCATTGAAATCTGTGAATTTGTATAGGCATACCTGGGATATGCATGCATCTTTTATATCCCAGTCCAGGGACTAAATAACAGTAGGAAAGTATCACGCAAAATAAAAAGGAAGATCATAACTTCTAAGAAATGGTTTTGTTCTGCCTCGGATTTTCCCGATTTCATCAGTTCTTTGTTTTGATTACATTTTTGTTTCTCTCCTTTAGGGGAATGAGCCATATACTGCAAGGCAGCCTTGTGTTACAGCTTCTTTACCTTTGCCTGCCTAACTCAGCTGGTATTTAATTGGTCAGCAATAGGAGGGAAGTCTCCTTTGAGGTAATGAATATTGACTGTTTATGTTGAAATGTCACTGTGAAAAGAAAGCCCAGCACCAAAGAGGCGGAACTCAGTGTGAGAGTTTCAGACACAAAGGAGACACCAGCAAAGCACAGGCATTGAAAAGCAAAGCAGCTGAAATTCAAAGAAAAGATGAAACAGAAATGGTCTACATGTGTGGGAATTTTAAGCCGTTAGTTGACAGGTGAAAAAGTCATTATTCCACCTGTTTGAGCGAAGTGTAATTGCTTGTTTTCACTAAAGTGACACTGAGGCTGTGACTCATAAATGTTTTAATTGCAAATTCGTTTAAACTTATTTGCAAATACTTTCCTTTTTTTCAAGGAAAGTGGATTAAGCTCTGTACATCCCAGTAAGCCAATCCCTGTACATGCAAGCAGGAAAGTAATGCATTTTCCAAGTTTACATCAGGTGTTACATAATCAAATCTTGCGTTCAACCACCTCTTTTTTTTTTTTTTTTCATGAAGCAATGTGAAAAGCAACTTTGGAGTTCACTGTGGGAGTTTAACATCTATTCTCTAGCACTCCTGGGTGTAGAATGAATAAGGACTGTTCTCCGTGAAACAGTCTGAGCATCAGTCAATGGCATGATGTAGGGCCTGGGGGTTTTCATTGTTGCATAAAGGCTGTTCTTTGACATCCAGGTGTGCAGTAAGGAGTTATTGTGCTTGTATGAGGTTCGCATACGTTTTAGGCCAATTCTTATCTAGATCTACTTTGTTCATCTGACAGTTTTGGTATTACAATTTGATACACAATTCAGTTTAGCTCTAATATAAACATTGACTTAGTTGTTCTGGGTAAAACTTACTATGATTTAATTTAATTTATGTACTATATTCTATCTAAGGATCTTCATAGTTTTCACCCAGGTACTGTGCTCATCTTTTTTACCCATAGATATTGTTGATTGTAAAAATTATCCATCTTTTTTTGAGGACCTTCTCCAATTTGACATTTTGTTCAATAGCAGTCAGTTTTTCTAAATGTCTTAAGCAAAGCAAGAGTAAGCAATGAAAACCTTTTATAATAAGGCAGAATGTCTGAAATAGAATATATTGAAGATACACTTCTGCATTTCCATTAAAAACTGCTCAAAAATAAATCAAAGTATCTTAAACCTTTATTTAAAGATATTATTTTTATTCAAGTTCATATATTTTCAAGTCCTTATTTTCAAATCATCATTTTAGTTTTGGCACTTAAAATATTCACGTGGTGTTTTTAAAATGTTCCCTGAATCAGACTAGCATTTCAATCCAGTAAGACTTTTTTTAAAAAAAATTTCCTCTGGGTGCATCATTGAACATTTTCTGCATTAGCTTCAATCTGGGCCCATTTACACAGCGTGTCCATCTGAGGAATCCTGCAAACACTGGGCTGCTTTAAATGGAAGAGTGTCACCAGGACCTGGATTGTAAACAAAACGTTAGTGAATGATTTAAGCATATTAGGCACACCTGCAAAGAGGCCAGCTAAATTCTGTGCTCTGTGCCACTTCTTCACAGTTAGCAATGCCTTTGAACATTAATGCTTTCCGTGGTGACTCAGGCTTCTCAAAAGGACACTTGCTGCCTCCCACCAAAAAATAACGATGACCATGCGGTACAGGTAGCTTTGTTGTTATTTTAATATATTTTTACATACTTCATGTTTCCTTTTTAAAATATTTGAACTTTCATGATTAAGGTCCTGAAAATGCTGACTTTTCCAATAAAGGTTTATTTCATATCCAGCTGGGTCATTCCAAAATACTTGATTTATATTACATTTGTGTGTGTGTGTGTGTGACTGTGTATCTCTACACAAGCAGGAGTCTTTAGTCACAATTCTGTGAACTCCTAACCTGTGACATTCACCTAGCTCGATCTAACAAGCTTTGTGCTCCCTGTCCAGCTGAAGAGTGATACTTCTTCATTAGCAAGATCAGTTTCACCTTTAAAAACCCTTTGCTTCCCGTTTGCATTAAGCCAGATTGAGATATCTTGGGTCATAATGACATTTCGGGAGTATTCAGAAGCAAAAGAGGAAGTCATTACATCTGCAGTTCACCTGCAAAGAAGATGTCATTAAAAGAGGAAGCAAAGTGAACCCCTGTCAACTTGTTAGGGCCCAAAAGGTAATTCTGCCATCATATATGGAGTAGGATATGATACAGAATCCTATTATTACTGACACCAGATAACTTGCTGGTGTAAAAGGTTCTCTCTTCCAGAAAAGTTCAGGTGATACTAAATTTATTAATGTGTCACTTTGAGGAGACATGATGTCATTTCTGTTGTCTGCAGGAATGAAAACTGGAGTGTCCTTGCTCCTGTCGACACACGATCATCTTAATTTCTTTTACTGTGCACCTCATTGCCATCTGCAGAGGAGAGCCAAGGGATGAGGGTGAGGTGTCAAGGGAGATGCCTTTTTAAAAAGAACTACTAATTTTTGACATTTATCATTTAATCATTTATTCCAAAACACAAATTTATTACATCAACACTTCTGGTGAATGTTTGGTCTGCTCCTTCCAGTCCCCTACTCCTCTGAGTAAAAGGTTTTTCTTATCTTGTGGCTTTACAGAATCAGGGTTTGGTTCTTTACCAGTACTCCTTGGTTCAGATAATATCTAGAAGCAGATTTCTCTTTTTTCTACTTGATATATATCCCACAGCATAATAGGAAAGATAGTTAAAAGTTTCAGAGTATAGAGGTGTGTGATACAGCTGAACAGAAACACTCATAGAGCCATGTCTAGCAATACAAGTTTAGAGTGGGTAAAAGTCTGAGTCACATTATTTTTAAATGATGCATCTTTATTTTATTGAAACTGAAACTGGTATCATCTTGAAGGATCTTGGTTATAGAAACCAAGGTAAAATACTTGTCTGCTTTTAACAAACTGATGAATCACTTTTCAGTTGAGTGGCATAGGAATATTTTCATCCTAGAGCATTTTTCTCCAACTTCTGTGTCTAGAGATATAGAATAATTGAAGAAACTAATTTGGACGTTGTTAATGAGGAAGATATTATTAGGTTTTCTAGGTGGAAAATGTTCTACCTTGCCTTCTGAATGCAATCTAATGTTTTTATATGAATGTGGTAGTAACAGGAAATAACTTTCAGTTCTGAAGTGTCACACGCTGATTCTGTGCAACTCATTTAAATATGGATATTATAACAACTCATCTGATACTGATCTTAATAGACATTTGAACTGCTAATATTTTGGGTTTAACTGCATATGATTCAATTGATGATCTGAGCTTTCCACAAATACCAGACCTAGCATGATTGCTGCCCTGCTGTTGATTGGTATCTGATAATGAAGAAATCACCTGGAAAAATGATAAAGAAAAGATACTAATTGGTTTAACTTAGGTCAGCCACTTCGTATTTTATAAATGAAGGAACTTTTAAAGAATTGCTGCTAGAAGCCATCTGCTAACTAAATAAAAAAGAATGATAATCAGCAGCTTCCACATGCTGCTTGCAGAAAGTATCATCAGAAAAAAATTACAGCTGGTTACTTCGAAGTAAGAGCTATGTAGGAAATCAGATTCAAAGCCTCCCATAACTGTCCATGTAGTGTAAAGTGTTTACAGCAAGTCAGTTTGCGGTATACAAACCTGTCAGCAGTTCTGGATCCCTTCACTACACATCAGGGAGACTACGTGTTGTCACTTTTAAGAGCTGCCGCAGAACTTACAATAGCGAATTATGTTTTACTGTTCCTTCCAGGACATCTGAAGCTTCCGATCATCCTCTCCATCGCCCTTTTCTTCTAGCTAAGACCATCCCAGGCTGTGAAACATCCAGGATGCAGGTATTTTTCTTGTGTTGTGCACATTTTTGCAATTCCTTAAGCCTTTGTCTCTTTTCTAACCTTCTTAGTAAGCTATCCAAACAACTCTCAAAAAAGTATTTGAAAGGCTACTCTGTATTTGAAAGGCTACTTGCATGTATAAAGTTAAACACATTCATAAATGTGAGAATTCTTGAAGGTAAATTTTATATGAAGAACGGTGCGTAAAAAAATAGCATAGAGCTGTCTCATTTTTATGATTAAAAAAAAGGACCCACAAAAGATCTTTTGCAGTAGCAAATGCAAGAAACCATATCTTTATACAGTAAGGGTCCTACACCGTGGTCAACTATGCTTGCATGGCAGTCCTGAGAAAACCAAATCTGCTTCAACAGAAGGAGATACTTTCTTACCACGTTAGCAGTTTCCTCATGCGAAGGGGCAAAAGGACAGAACTTTGTGCTGGGCAATGAACTGGTTCCTGTGAGGCAACATCAGTCTCCTTCACTCAAATGAGATCAACAAACCCATACAACAGTATCTACCCCAGTTTATGGCTAGGGCTAAAGATAGTATTTACTTACAGGTAGTTAGGAGCAAGGACCCAAAGTATTAGAGACTTTTTTAGAGTATTACAATTTTTTTTTAACTATTTCTTTCCTTCCTAATTAGCAAGCAAAACACTGAGTACAATAAGTATACAGTTCCCTTTAGTAATTATTTTCTTTTTAGTTTAAGACACAAAATACTTTAAAGGTTTATGTAGAATATCCTTCAGCTATCATTTAAAAGACAGGAGCTTATGGCCGTTACAAACAAAACTCCTCACTGAAAACTGTCTTCGTGTCACCAAAATACTTGCGAGGTTCTAAAAATATTTTGACACATTTTACTTTTCAATCCTTATAAAGGATTTTTTTTTGTACATATTCTTATTGTGTCTTCATTTCCAGAATTGTTTTTAATTAAAAAAAGACTGTTTTGTTACAATGGATGATTTCCACCCACAAAATATCCTATTGTGCTTGCTATCAAAACAAACAGGTGCACACAGCAGCATGAACGGTATGCAGTGCAATTGAGCAAACATTTTATGTAAAGATTTAAGCCCATCTGAACAATGTGAGTTCAAGTGATATGAACTGAAGCCAAGTATTCTGGATGAAGGGTTCAATTCTGAAGAGCTCTGGAGAGAGCCCAGAACCTGTTGATTTTGCTGGGAATTGTGGGCATTTTATACCATAGAAGAGGTGTCAGCATCTCTCAGGATTAGTCTCTCAGCTTGGAATATTTTTGAATTTTTATCACTAGGAAAGCTACTTTTCTCTAGAAACACAATGTTCCATCCTGCCCACATGCAAAAGCCACTTTCTGTCCTGATACTTGCACAGGTCTCATAAAATGAGAATATACGAGAACTCAAATACACAAAAAAAAAAAAAAGAAAAAAAAAAGAAAAGTTGACTAGAAGTCAAATATATTTCTGAAGGTTCAGTGTGTGCCAAATTCTTGTGTCGATCCTCTTTATGGATTAGGTAATGAATTCTTTCTTCCGAGACAGCCAAGATGCCTAGGGTGTGTTTTCGGGGACAAAACATACCTCACAGCAATTGCGTGCCTTTCCTTCCCGCAGTCTGAGGGTTGGGAAAAGTAGGGGACAATAACATAGTAAAATTTTCCTCACTAGAAGGCAAACTACCCCATCCTTTATTGAGAGCATGTTGTGTGGCCATCTATGAATATTTCATTAATGCTGTACTGGGGCCACTGAATCAGTTCAAACTCCCAATTAGCACCATGCACCTAACTGTCTGTTGTTATCTCTTTTTACTTGGCTGTGATGTCTTCATTTATCTCAAGTGGATGGTTCCTTTATGCCTTGCCCTTCCTACCGTTCCGCTCCCTTTCAACATGCTTTGATGCCTGTAACTTCTTATGTCCTGATCGCGCAATGGAAGCCGTTGTTCACCAGGAGTCCTTAGGGAGCGCTCTGGGGAAGAAGTTCATTGAATCATTGTCCCACTGAAGTCCTAAATACAGTAAATAGTAGCAGTAAGCATTTTCCTAACGCGGTCGGCAGTGTCCCCTCTTTTAGCAGACAAAAACCTTGATTTCTCAAGTAGCTCTTGACTTCTGTTTGCTATTCCTTTACATGTCCTCCATACGAACAGTCATTACCTATTGTTCCGGCTGCAGTCTAGATTGTAAATCACCTCTAGATAAAACAGGAGCTTTACTTGCTCTGAAGAGCACCATGCACGCCTGTAGCACCCTTTCAGTTAATCCTGCCACCTCATTTTGGTTGCGTGGAGTCTAGAAGATCGTGGGCACAGCCAAAGTTGAGAATAGCCCAGGAGGGGGTATTGCCTGAGGACTGCCTGGAAAGGAGTCCAGCTGTGTGGTGATGCTAAGCAGTTTCACGTATTTTTCATCTGAAATTATTCAAAACATCAAACTAGGCTGATTTAAGATTTTAAGACTATTTGAATCCCTGGAAATAAAAACTCTTCCACATGGAAGAGGAATTGGAGAGTAGAAGGAAATAAATTGCTTCCAAGATGAAGCTTCTAAACAGAATATTTTTTTTCCAATATACTTTTACAATTTGGCGATAACATGCTTCTACATGCTAAAATAGCTGACCATCAAAACACAGCTACTAACCCAAGCAAGGACAAGAGCCAGACTGATCTGCTCCTGATAGGCAGCTGACTCATTGTATGTCATCTTCTAATTCTGGATGATAAAGTTTTGGCTAGACATGCATGCACACATATACAACTTGGGGGAACACAAGGAAGCCCGGCTTGGTTTCTACTTTCCTAGATTATATGAGAAAACCTAATATTAAGAAATGTATGTACATAATTAGATACCAAGACATGTACATACATGTTGTGTGTGAAAGTCTTCGTGTATCTATGACTGAAATAAAATGCAACGAATCTCTATCGAAAGAGAGACAAATGAAGAAACTTTTCCCTTGTAGAGTTGTATTAACAGTTATATAGTAAGGTTATATAAATGTTATCTCTATAAACGTAATCTCACAGACATTTTGTGAATAATTCTCTGTGGGCTGGTTCCTTCTGGGTCCTTGCATTTATTCCCAGTTGTCAAAGTATTAATAGGGTTAAAGGTGCTGGCACGGTGAATTTATGGTCGACATCTCACAGTCCGTTAAAGCAAGATCACTAATGGGTGACCTTGAGGTTCGACCGTTCCAGACCCAGGAAGATCAAGTCTCAGACCCCTCCTGCAAGTGCACTGACCTCTCCATTCTTCCCCCTCGAAGGCCTAACCTTTAACTTACTGATCTTTGACCAAATTATTAAGCAAACACCTGCTTAGGTCTCTGACCAAGCACTGTAGACCAGGAGAGCTACCATCATTTCATTTGAATTAGCTTTAATAATAACAATACAAGCCTAAGGAGAAAAACAGAGGGTAGGTTTACAGTAAATAATCATGTTGCTGCAGGGCATCTACAGAATGGACCTTCAACAGCTCTTACCTACAGTAAATCAATGCTAATCTATGTGGCTGTGATAATAACGTCCTGTCAGCAGATATCATTTCTTTATTTGACTTGACTAGGACAATGCCTAGATAAAATTTGTTTCTTCTTACTCTAACAAGACAAAGACTAAAATTAATCTTTTTATGCTGGGGTTTCCCATTGCTAATAATGCATAAACTGCTTTAGTGCTCAAGAGTAACTGGAATGGAAAGAAAAAGGCTGAAAAATGTCTGATGATGTCAGATATTACGCCTGCATAATGAAAGGAGTGATTTGAATTCCCCCGGATTTCCCTGTATTCCCTGTTCTTTTTTCAACTCT
Organism: Nothocercus julius; assembly: GCA_013398735.1. Lineage (NCBI taxonomy): Eukaryota > Metazoa > Chordata > Aves > Tinamiformes > Tinamidae > Nothocercus > Nothocercus julius. Next base: position 3,527,699 of record VZSV01000075.1, on the reverse strand, counting down.
TGCAGTGTGATCTTATAAATCTGCATCATCTAATATGAACTCAAACCCAAGCAGCTCTAATGTATGGATTCTTCCTGACCAAGCTGACTGTGAGTTTTAAGTCTAATCACAAAATGAGGAATCTGAATTAATGTACAGTAATTGAAGACCCATTAAAAAAAATCAACATAATTTCCCAAATGGAGATCTTTTTTTGTATTAAGCAAACACAATTACGAACATGTGTTTATCCACAGTTGGTTTCATATACTAACTAGCAATGTATTATGTGCAGTAGCTTCCCGTGTCTGTTCACCGTGGCAGCCTGCATGAGTAGGTGAGGCATTTGCAAATGTACATGTCATGGTGCTATTCAAAGTCCATATTTTAATCTTTAAGGATGATTATGAAGATAGTTTATTGTTGTAAGGGATTGTTTTAACCTTTAGTGCTGCTAATAGGAGAGGAAAACAAGGTGAAATGGATGAAGTCTGGGTATAATGCAAGGAACAGTTGAAGTAAGGATGCTTGGTGTTAGTGGATGCTATCTGGGAAAAAAAAAAAAAAAAAAAAAAAGCCTTGAAAGATGTACAGCCCCAGATATATAAATCAGTTATGTTGCACCAACTTTGAAAGCCAAGCAGCTTTAGTACTGATCTAAAGCCCACTGGAGTTAATCATAGTCTTTTTATTGACTTCTGGGGCACTGAATCAGGTCTGCCCTTGTAGAATGTGTGAATGTGTATAGAATAACCAGAGAAAAATCTGCCACTCTTCATTAGAATATGCACTTATCTGTTTTTAATGATATGAATAAGGAATAAAAAAATCGCTGATGTAAATAATACTTTGAAAATAATTTGGAAACTGTATTTATTTTCTGTTCAGTAGAAAGTCCCTCTTCCTGCTTTGCTCTCTTGATCTGTTTCCCGGGATATTGGCTGTCCTCTTGAAGATATATAGTTATATTTTCATTAGTGGAATAAAATCTAGCTAACAATATTATGAATGAAAGGCAAATTAATATAAACTGTGCTCCCATCTGCTGCTTGTAAAACAGACAGTATTACATGTTTGATCAATATATAGTTTCCTGTGTAGAATGTTATTCAGACTGACTGCCCAAACTTAAACTGGTTTCCATAGATTATTACTTTCCATTCTTTGTCTAAATTAGTTGTAAAATTAAATGTGGTAGAATTGGCTATATTAAGTCATGGACTATGTGTATATACATACTTAAAAACATATGTAAGAATTTATGCCTAGAGAGGCCAACAGAAGCTTTACAGGTGGTCTAGAAAATCTTTAGTCAGATAACTAGGAAACTGCTACCTAAAATCTGGACTGACTGGTATAACGTCTGGAAGCAAAATCTGTTACCTGGAGTAAGAAATAGAAGCGGGGAGGTATTGTTTGATAGAGGGCATAAGCCAGAAGTTAATATTTAGTAGAAAGTTACAAAGCAAGGACTAAAAACAGTGGATTTTTTAGTGGATCCATTTTAAAATGGATTAAAATTATGTTCATTTGAATGCCGTACCCAGCCATTAATTAGTAAAACACAAGACCAGATGATTATGACACTACAGGGATGCTCAGCTAAACACACTGCCTCCATCTACTCCTATGTATCAGTAGACAAGATCACATTTTGCCCAGATTTATACACATGTGGCATCACTGAAGTCATTTGATGCCCTCAGACATACTGGACAGTTCCACAGATGATGAATTTTTCCATTTCATGAAAAAATACAGATGGTCAACAGAGAGTTTGATTGAAAACCCATTAGAATCAGTGGAAATCTTTCCTTTGACTACAGTGATCTTTGAATCAAACCTTACATGATTGCAAAGCATCCACACATCAATCTATGCTATGCTGTATTATATATTAATATTTTATTAATATGGAACTAGTTCGTTTCAAATTTTTGCTGTACACTTGGCAGAAAATGATGGCAGTGCTTAATACTGGTCAAACTGGGATCATCGGTATGCTGGAAGTTACCAAGACGTGAGGAAAATACTAGACCATGAAGTTTTTGAGGATTTTAATATTTTTATGCCATAAGCTATAGCAGATGCCTTTTTATTTACAAATAACATGGAGAAGTTACAAAAATTAGATATGTTAATATATGAATTTATGGCTCATTTTTGGGATAGAGGATGCATAAAGTAGTTACATTTGTAATACCTGAGAACCTGTGGGAGGAAGGGAGTTGAAAGATTTTCTTACAATAAAGGAAAATAAAGCGGGTTTCCCTGTTTTCATAGCTGCTCCTAGTGGTTAAAGGTTGCATTCTTTAAACTGTAAGACTGGAAAACATTTAAAATATAAGATTAGAAAACAAAGAAATATAACAGAACTTTGTTGAAGAATGATTTAATTTTGTCCCTATAGATAATTAGAAAAGATTTTTGTAATATCATTTTGGGTACTGTCAGAAGGAAAGTAGGTGCTCTGGCAAATGTAGGACTGGAAAAAGAGGGTATTCCTGAAAGAGGAATAGACATCAGTCAAACGCATCAATAAATAAAGCTCTTTTTCATATGTAAATGGGAATTTCTAAAGTAAAGAAGGTATTGTTTTATAAACAGTGAGATAATATTCTTGAAAAAGGTTACTGGTGATTACATAAGTTATCTCTTCCATAAAGAAATTTAGAGCTCATAGTTGCTCTTTTCATTAGAAAGGCTTTTCATCTAGTCTCATGCAGAAAGCCAAGCTCTGCATTTTAATTAGAGATAATAATTATAACACTTAGGAAACCAAAACTATTAAAGTCTTTTTGTGATCATATATAGCTAAATACCTCTCTAAGCATATAAATATATATATATATTAAAATAGATAATATTAAAATAGGGAATGTAATAGTTAAATAAATAAGAACAGAATTCAGGACTTTCTGGCATACACTACTGTGTCTGTATACCTCTGCAGTAGAGCAAAGTACCACAAAGTCTGGCCAGCCTGCCCAAAATACAAAGTGGCCTCAGTATAAATGCAAATAACAAAGGAAGAGCACCAAAATTCCTAGTGCAAGAAAATATCGGAAGCCTGGACTACCACAGGGAATAGGTTCCCCTGGAGGTTGGCGTACTCTGGATGGAGCCCTGCCGGAGCAAGAACACAGTATTGGCTTTAATGCAGCTACATCAGCTCTAAGGATAGTGTTGGAACCGTTTATCGCTGTTGAGCTTCTAAGTGCAAATTCTTCTCTTTTTTTTTGCTATCATACATAAGGACATCTTCTCTGCGTGAAATTAGTGCACCAGAGTCAAGGGCGGGGAAAAATATGCAGGACAGACTTCCCCAACTTCCCCACCCCACAGGGACCAGCTGACGTCGGAAAAGCGGGAAGGGAGCCATTAAAGTGCAGCTCGGGATTGACACTGACCTAGGCCCTGCCACCCGGCATTGTCCCGCCATCTGCACAGACGTGAACTTTGCCTCTAAAATTTGGCTTCTCAATTAACGTGTCCAGCTGGGGGGAGAATTCCGTCATTTGCCTAATATCATTATTGCCACCGCTCTGACATATTAATATTAAAAATATATGTGAACAGATCAAGGATTTGCCTAAGCTCTTCTCTTTTTATTTCACATAATAGGCAGGAGGTGAAAGAAGACACAATATAATTTGAAAAGCATAACCCTGATTAGGCAGTGATTGGTACACAGCTAGAGCTTACATTTAAAAACATTTTCATTATTAGCACTGCCTGTCAAATAAAATTCTTTTTTTTCCTCTCTGTTCTGCAGAGTAGATGCAAGGTCACGTGATGCTCTGAGGTTTCAATAAATAGTAAATGGGTTATATCTTACCAAGGTCTTTCCAGGAAAGACATTTTAACGTATTATTTTTGCCAGTTGACATTCTTTTTTAATTGGTGATTTTATTAAAGCTGGACGAAGGCTTGAGTTGTATCTTTATGGTGTGGTGAAATCAGTGTTTTCTCGGGGAGCAGGATTAGGCCTTATGATAATAAAATGAGACCTTAAACATTAGGAGTTGGGGAGACAGGAGATACTGTGTCCTAGTAGAACTTGGCACAGCGCAGCTTTTTCTATATTCAAACATACTTTAAACGGCTGGCTAATAATATGTCTATTTCCAGTTCTTCCTAGAAAAGAAAAGCACATTCCATAACCAAGGATACACTGCATGCAATATTGTGCCATCTTTGCAAAATGCTTCTGACATGAAGAAGTCATCTTGAAAATACCTGTATTCTGCCGACCTCTGAGTTCTGGGTTGTTTTCAGCCGGGAGCCTATAAGCATGTGTATACCTGCTTACTTTTTATACCTGTGAGCAATCATATTGAACTCCCAACAACTTGTGAGTAAATCTCAGTCTGGCAGTAACTGAACAGACGTTTGTAAAACCCACAAGCTCCTTTGAAAACTGCACCCTTAACACGCTTGTAAAAGGTGGGGCAATTTGGAAACATCTAAGTTACTTTGGCTCACAAACATCAGTGGCTTTTAATAAGCCCCCATTCTCCCAATTCACACTGGCACTTCCGAAGGAAGCACTCAAACTGTTCCTTGGTACAACGCAAAGGTTTTCTCAGCTGTTTCCACATGACTCCTAAAGTCAAGGAGAGCTCCCCGATCTGCTGTGGTGAGGCCTTTTGGAGCCAGATGGAACAGGGCAAGTTCCCAGATGCTAGTATGGGTTTTGGATAAAATTTAATTATTCCTGGTCTTAAATCAGTCTCACTGCAAAACGGAGATGAGGTTCATTCCATTCACAAAAACTTTCCTTACGCAGTTTCTTTCAATGCACCACATTGTTTTATTGTAACAAAGCAGGGCTGTGCTGTCCCGTGTTTGAAATACATGTGCCTCCGATTTAATCTTAGATGCAAGCAGTCCTTTGATTCTCTGTGCAGCAGAGGGTCTAATTTATGGCAAACACATCTGTCGGTTAACTCCAGAACAAGGGAAATGTTCCCAAAATTTGACATGACACTGTAACTGCTTCTCAGAGCATTTTTTCCCCCTTTTTTTTTTCATTGCAAAGTATAAAGAGCAGTAGGAAAAAAAAAACAAGAAAAAAAAAACCAACAAAGCACAGACTACCAGTAGGAAGCAAATGCCTTTTAGATATTGTCTGCAGAGAACAGGAATTTTGTATCACTGTGTCCCTGAGCTGACTGTGAGCACCTGGAAGTTCAGCACGTGCTGCTGTGCACATCAAGTCAGAGACTTTGCAAGGAGACGAGAACAGCTGATAAGGCTGATCAGGCTCCCACCAAGGCAATTTATGTCTCTGGGGTGTTTGCGTGGCCTCTTGTGACTTGAAATGTTATGAGTCTTTCAAGCTGCTTTTCAGTCTTGCCTTATATATGGATCTGATGTCGGATCTGCTCTGTGAAGTGTCCCGCTGAAGACACTGTCAGGTGGTCTGGTGCCAACGTGATTCTTGAGTGACCCGCTGCTAGCAGGGAGGCATCTTTAGGACGTTGCTGCTGATTTCTTCACAGATCTGTAGGCTGGACATGCCCTCAGACACTACTACTGTGCCCTCCAGGCTCGTTTCCCTTCTCAGTGAGAACAAATTTACCAGAATTTTTGCAAGCTTAGTTTTACAGCATTTGCAACTATCTTTTTTTTTCCCTCTGGTCTTAATTTTCTTTGAGAGGCAGATGATATCCCTCTGTTGTTGGGTTTAACCCCTCTTATGAAAAATAAATGTTTTCAGAAGTGCTTCAAATAGCTTGCTATGAGCAATTTCGTCCACTGTCCTGTGCCCCAGGGGCATTCTGAGTTGAGCAGATTTTGGGGAACTTTGGAGGGGCCCGCTGGAGATGTTGATGCACAGTGTAACACTATGGCACTCTCTAAGCACAAAGATGGATTATGGCTTTTACTCTTTATCTTTGCAAAAGGCTAATTACAATTTTCATCTGTTTATTTCGACACCATGTGGTGGGCAAGAAGAGCATCATGGTTTTGCTCCCACCTTCTACTGCTTGTAATGTGGTCAAGATGATACCACAAGGTCCATATTTCAAAGCTCTTCAAGAGTTTATTTGGATTTTGATGCTCAGGTTGTATACAGCAGCATGCTGTATAGTTTTATAGTTATAGTTTATGCAGGATCAATAAATAAATGCTGCAGGAGCCTAGACTTCTGATGGTAAGAATGAAGCCAGAATAACTGGACTTTTCTGGGAATGTTACTTGTGAATTCTTGTGGTTTCCACATGCCTGGCCAGAAAGGGATACCAAATAATTTTATCAGCACAGGTGAATTGGGCCTAAAACATTTTAAGAAATTTATTTAGGATGAGTGCTTGCTGGTCAATACCTTGTCTTATTACATCCTTCAATTCTAGGTCATAGAAATATATGTTTGTAATATAACACGTGTTTTTATTCTTGTATCAGCTCTGGCCCCTAATCATCAAGGCACTTCTTCAAAAAATCAGATAGTTGCATTAAGTCTCCTTAGGTACTTAAAGCTAAGCCCAGGCTTACAGACCTTGACTGAGGACTCGGTAAATTCTTCTTTTTCAATATCCATTACAAAATGAGGTGCCTACTTTTTCTTTTAACACTTACGCTAAAGCCCTTGGAATATTGCAGGATAAGGCTGTAACCAAGCAACACAACACCACGACTGCTTGCATAGCAAGGAGACCTTCAGAATTAATGAAAGTTACAAACAGGAAAAGTTAAACTGAGGGGATCACATCTGAACGTGGTGCACGGAATTTCGCCACTGCACTTATGATACCCACGGTGTGGATGTCACCCTACTGATGTGTCTAAAACCAGGGCTTTTTTTTTTGCTTTTTTTTTCTTGATTCAGAGCCTTTTCTATTGTCTTTTATGGCTTAGCAACAATTAACACATCTTCCCGCTTTCATAGTCACTACTTATTCTAATAACACTTTTGACAGTTTCAAAGGCTGCAACTTTTTTCTTTTTTTTTATTTCTTTAGCTCATGAACTTCTCTGCCTTGTTTTCTTTATTATTATTTTTTTTTTATTAAATAGAAATGCTACACAACTATTGCAAGGAGACTTGGACTGAAACTGGACCAGAAACATTAACCAGCTCAAATGAGAAATACAAACTAAAAAGCTGTCTGTCCATTTTGGAAACATGCAGATAATGTGTATGTCACTTGAAATTCACATGCATTTGGGATCTGCAAAGAAAAGTAATATACAGCAATGATATCTTTGATCATCGAAAGAACTCAGAAACATAGGAACTGTGTCGAGTGTCGTTATCATCAACCCATTTTCTATTCCCAGTGCACAAATCATTTCATGCATTCTACAACCCAAGCCACGATGCTGGGCTTCAAAAGCAATTTCAGCAGCAAAATAAGGTGCTTTTCTTCAATTTTCAAGCCATTTGTACGAGGTTAGTGTTGTTTACCCACCTGGTACACTGATATTTACATACCCCTTTAAAGAAAATTGGTAGGTATGATTTATGGAGTACTGTAAGAGCACAATTTTCCATGTAGTGCACCTAATCTGAAAGGGCACTTGCAAAGGTCACTCTGGCCATACAAATACCAAGTCTTCTCTTTGGAATAAGTTAGGATATTCATTTTTCTTGGAAAATGTCAGCAGTACCCTACTCCAGGGGTTAGTTTATGCAGATAAATGCGTAAGCCTTTAATCTTAAGGCAAAAATACTCTACACAAATGTAAGAGAAGTCCATCTATCACTGTTAAGACCTGTAATTTGTTTTTATTTAAATCCCAAGCCAGGGCAGCCTGGGCAACAAAATTGTTAACATGGTAGCTCACATCTGAGCCAAGATTAAAGTATATAAACATGCATCTGCTTTCAACCTGGGTGAACAATACACCATGGCTTCTGAAAGCCATAATCTGGATTTCGAACATCTTCAATATCTGCTCTTGTCGAGCTACCGTGAAGTCTCAGAGTGCCTGACCCTAGCATGTAAAATTGTCCAAGAAGTGCACTGTGTATTTCCAGCATTTTATCTCTCAATGAAGAACAGTGACAAATGTTTTCATAGTAAACACACCATAACTAAAAAGATTCATTTTCCAACTTTAGAGAAAAGGGGCATAAATGTAAGAATTGCTTTAAATAATGCCAGTGCTATTTTTCATGTAAGATATGGATTTTTTTTTTCATGTGGGGAATGCTTTATGGGATTTTTTTCCCATTTATAATAGCCCGTCTTAATCATTACTGGAAGTTGTTATTGACAACAAGAAACACTTCCATCTTGGTTGTTAATCATATCCATGTGGGAAGTTGTTTTTATAGATAGTTTTTCATGCCTTGTTTTAAATCATGTTGCAGAATATTTTATAATGAGGGGTTTCAGCTTTATTCCAGCTCTCTCAATAGCCAGAAACAAAGAAGATGATCTTAATGAGGTCCAGGAGATTTTAAAATGGAAATCATGTTGAAGTGCTTTTTAAAAGTGGTGTTTTAGATATCTAAACTGGAGAAACTAAAACATGTATTTTTAGAAAATGCTGGTATTACTGAAATCTGTTGAGGTCTGCAGTATTCCATATAATACATATTGTATAAGGATGATGCATATACTTGTTGGAGCAAGGTCTATTGCTTCTGTCCCTCTCCTTACATTTTTTGCCTATTTAAGCAAGGGAAGGGTTATATAGTGCTGGTGCAACTTTATTTCATATGAACCATCTTAAAAGAGATGTGGACATCATGTGATTTATTACAACATATAACAAAAATGTGTGGTTCAAACAAGGTGAAATAATAAAATAGGAAGCTCCTCAGGGTTTGATACAGCACAATAGTTTGTCTTGGAAGTATAATCCTCTCTACGGTGGTGGAAAGTGCAAAATAGGGCCTTTAAGTGAAATTATGATCAATTTTTTTTGCTTTTTTTTTTTTTTCTCTTTTTTCCCTGTGTGCCTTTTACCGGGGTTTTCTGGAGACAGAGCCGTCCTGTGTCTGCAAGGTAACACGTGCAGCAGAAGCTCTGAATGTGATCTGCCTGCACGCCTGACCCTCGCAGGCCCCTGGTCACCCCGTGCGATATCCTGGCCCCTTGAAGTCAAGCCAGCTTGGAGCTATGTGCGAACACAGAAATAGTGACACTGTTTAATGCTTCTTAGAACACAGTTTGACCAGTTAATACACTGAACCGCAGCACTGGCCATGAAAATGTATCTCTGTAAGATGCTTTTAACTACAGAGAAAAAAAAAGGCGGCTTTTTTTTTCTTTCTGGACTGATGGGTACTGTTGGGCTCGTGTTTCCTATGGTGCTTACATTATCTGTACACTGTTTCACTTAGAAGCAATGCACCCATGAAATGGAGATTAGCTGCTGTACCACAAGCTCAATAGCCCTGTTAGCAAATATTCACTAAGGTTAATTAATCTTAAAATAGCTCCGACATCACTACAGGGTACTAAACTATATAGCTGTATTTTACAGAAAAAGAAGCTCGCTAGATATCCCGCAAAAGGTGCAGTCACAAGACAGAAATGACTTGGGAGCATAGGAGCAGTTAGCCTTTTTTCCATAGTGGATAGTTATTACAAATGAGACTGAATCTGTATAAAAAAGAACCTGATCTGTACTTGAAACTATCAATGAACCAAAGAGTTGAAGTCAATGAAAATATTGGCCCAAAACCATTGCTTCATTTAAACATTAAAAAAAAAAAACAAAAAAACCACACTGCTAAAGGTCTTTTATAGACCTTGAAAAAAGACATTTGTCAGATTTTTTTCTGTTGATCTGTTGCATTCTAGACCTCATTAAAACAGAATCTAATATAAGAATTCCTTCCACAGAAGAACATAACAAAAATAAACCCTTTAATTTTATTTTTACTAATAGTTCTAAAAGTGAAGTTAAAAAATTCCCCTGTTGCAAGATTTAAAACTGTGAACCATGTTGAAATTTTCTGCAACATCTCCATATTGCCATTTTAAAAACTAACACAAACTGGATGAGATTCCAAACAGGCGATTAGTTTGCCATTGAAGCATAACCAATGCCTCAACTAAAACAAGCAAACAAGCAGTCGAACATGTTAACATAATTTTCTATCATTTCTTTTTGATGTGGATTGGATAGAAAAAATCTGGGATGCAAGCCATGATGTAGATTTTCAAAATTGATTAGCATTTTTGGACACTGGCAGCAATTTCTGTGGTGGTGTAATTTATTTTAAGCTAAAATTGATTAGTGTTTTTTTTTTTTTTTTTGAAAAATGTGCACCAAAATTGCTATGCAAATCAAGGTAAACGCAGCCATGAAAGACAGCAGAAACAGAAACAATAGTAAAAAGCTCAAGTGAGCTTTTTAGTGAAGGCCAGTCAATATTACAGTATATGTAAGATGACTCTGAATAGTTTTCCTTGGTTTTAGATGAGCTATTTGTAATTGTCAAACACTTCTTACAATGTGTAAAATGGTTAGCGCGTTTGTGGAAGAAAGGTTGTTTTGTTCACTGTCATAACATTGATCATGGCCAAACTCATTGTAATTCTAATATGAATGTAATATATAATTCTATAGCAACTCCACTGTAGCTTAATGTTGACGTCCACTTGAATGTTTCAAAGACTTTAAGAATTGTCATCGCAAGTGTTCAGTCAATCCCAGTTGACTATGCTATAAATGGATTTTATTTTACAGTACTTGCTCTCTATTTCCAATACACTAAACAGTCCTTACAGAAACTGTGTTCCTTTGGTGTTATCAAACGCAAACAGAAAGTTAAGGAGTGAGTCATACCAGGGCAATTCTCAAAAGAATGAGATCCTTCAAAGGTCAGCTTTTCTTGCTCGTCAATTGTTGACATTTAAGCCTTTATTTCAGACGTTCCTGATAATGTTTTCTGAGATAGTGGGGAAGAATTGCTGTAGTGGTATGCAATTATGAGCATAATGAAATGCAAAAATGCAAATGAGGTGGTACGTGCCAGTCCTTTGGAGTGCCTTTTGTCAGAATTGCAGGCACCATGAGACTTTGATAGATACCATGTCAGTACTCACTGCTAGAGCTGTGATATCTTTTAAAGAAGCATCTCTAACATGTTATCACTGGATGCTAATTAGAAGTAACCTTTGAAGATGAAAAATCCAGAGGTCATATTTTGTAAACTCTAAAAACAGCATTGAACTAATTGTGTCAATATCATCCCGCTGCAGAAGCCAGCATTACGTTTTTTTTATGCTGCATTTATACATCAACACTGTAATATCCGATTCAGTGATACTTATCATCCCTTCTGCCCTACAGATTTTTTTCACATGGTTATATCCTGTTCATTAAAGGTTCTGCTTTTTGGGTAAACTATGAAGATGAGGTTAGACTATTGCAGCATGTTTCTTAAAAACTGAGACAATATCAAAGTTCTTTGTAACTCAAGATAGTGTTAGAGAAAGAACAGTTGGACATAGTAGATACTAGGCTGAAAATCAAGGGAAGGTTTCTAACCGTGAATGAATGACATTGTAGAGTAACATCATTCCAAGAGAAGCAGTGGGAGTAAAATGTCTTGGCAACATTAAGATGGGATGGGAGCTATTTGTGGATTGGATTTCATGACGTATTATCTGCAATAACTGGGACATGACTTTGCTGAACTAGAAGGTCCTTCCTAGTTCTATGTCCTAGATTCCTAAAAAACACTGTATTTTCACAGTCATGTACAACACATGCTATGCTATTAACAGGGAAAAAAATATAGTGTGTACTACAGACAAAAATAATCTTGGCCCTGGAGTGTGCTGGTCTATTAGCCTTGGTCTTACAAATCCGATTCTTTTAATTCAGCATTTGAGTCATTCCATTAATTTTGGCAACCATAACTGCACTCACTGGAACGATTCCCTACAAAGGGAGGCACTTAAGTTCATCGCTGGTTTGGGGCCAATATTTCAGCTCATGAGAGAATCAATATCAAAATTCTCTACTGCTACTCGACTTTACAAAATTGGTACAGATAATTATTTGCTACTTTGGTAGTTTAAGTGAGAACGACCCACAGATAATAATTAAAGAAGTGCTACCTGTCAGAGAAGCAGGATTCAGGAACATGAAATGTTTACATTTTGTCTGATTTCTGCCAGCTGGATTCACTGTTATAAATTCAAAATGCATTCAAATGTCAGAGACAGAGCAGGACTGCAGGTAAATGTGAAATAAAAATGGAAAACAAAAGGAGAAAGTATGTTAAAACAGTGATAGACTTAATGAGTCCTTATCCTCGTTAGCTCTTGTAATTCCCTTAGAATCATGGATGAGGCAGTTCCTGAAATGATTTCTCCAAAAACTGCTTGTTGACAAGTGTTCCTGTGAAACAGAGGAGAAAATTCCAAAGGCAAAAATAGTTGTTCAACAGCTACTGAAAAAAGGGGCATGTTGAGCTTAATTGCATGGAATAGCTGCAGCTGTCAATACTTTATTCTCTTTTGCGGCATCTAATGTATTTCAACTTTAAGTTTTTGACATGGAAACCTTAAAACAATTAGAATAATTTCTCTGTTTTGGAGTTGTTTTGCATACAATATATATCAGCTTTGATGTTATTTCACTAGGGAGCTACTTGCCAATCCTTGTGTACAGTTTATTCCACAACTTTTTATGTAGCTTTCTTTTATGATGCTCTTTCAGAGATAAAGCTACTGTACTTTGGCTACCAACTTAATCAATCCTCATTATAATTATACTGAACATTTTATCAACTTTGTATTGCACTCAAAATTACTTGCCCCTGGGGAATGATGCTAATAAGAATATGAAACAGATCTCAGGCAAAAATTCCGTCTCTCATGTTTCTTGCACATTAATTTTTAGCAAGCTATCTCCATTTATGAAACAGAAGATGTTACATTTTGAAAACTCCTTTCTCTCTGTCTTTTATACTTGCCAGATAAGTTCTACCCATCAGCTAGGTCTCCCATGTGATATGAAAATGTGATAGTTTTTCACAATACTTCAAGATTGCTTTGCCTCTGTCAATATAATCTTGCTGTAATATAAAAGCTCTTATACTGAGACTTGCTGTATGAGTTAAAATGAGCTTTGAAACCTGCACCTGATACTTTAGTCCTATTTTCTGCAGCATGTCAGTAAACTTTAGATTATATCAGATTGGTAAACAAAAGAGATGTGGGGTGAAATCCTTACTGAATTAAATGGCAAAACCTACTTGGTACTTTGGTTTGCAAAGCTTATTTACAGATCCCTAAATGAAAGTTATGGAATTCAACTGCTTCCGTCTCTATACCTTCCAGGACCCCTTCTTCCTACCTAATTATGTAGGAAGGATGTGGTGACCTATGTAGTTTGTCCTGTGTAAGGATCACTGTTCTGTGTTGTAGCCCAGGGATGTGCACTCTGAACCAGGGCATCCTTGAGCTGCATCTGAATCTGATCACATCAGAGATCTAAATACACCAGTTCAGCTCTGCTACTGGGTGTAGAGACACAAAGTGCAGCCTGTGCCTCGTTCTGCCAGAGTTTTGTTTCGTATGCAGAAAAACATGGGCTTCTGCCAGGACTGGTTTCACAAGATGTGAATCATTTTGCGAACTCACTGCAGTTACTGGTGGCTAAATGACATTGCAGAGAATAAAATTAATGTTTAAGGCTAATTCAAGACCTAAGTATTTCTGGTGGGGATACATTCTCCTAATAAAGTATCATAAAACACATGAAGTCTTTCCTTCTTTGGTGTAGTCTGTACTGATTTCTTTGCAGCTATAGATAGGCTGATGATCCTTTTTCCCAGTAAAACAGAATAGAGCATCATTTTGTATCTAATCCCCAACGGATTTGACATTTTTACGTGACATACAGTTTGTGGAAAAAATACACAAGTTGCAGTTTGTATTCCTCTGAAAAGATGGGAATAGTATGATTAATTTTGCTTCATGATCACTGAGGCTTGCAGGTGTTTTTCTCACGCTGCTGCTAGGATATGCTAGATATGAAATCTGGGGACAAACTCAGTGGCCTACTCTTATGACAAAGTGCTTAGTTTCCTATGCTGTGCCCCTTTTCTTCTACTTGTCATGGCGACACAAGGGAAAATGTCTTTAAGCAAGCATGTACGGACCCAGTGCAACCTCTCTCCTTGAGCATATGGAGAGTTGCATCTCAGACTGGGTTTAAGAACGAGGTTCTTGGTCCATACAGGGGAGAACAGGATCCACCTGGCATGGTTCTGCCAAACCAGTATTTATGGAAGGAAGTGAACACCCAGCAAGCTGATATATTAGCATTGGATGGGTGTTAATATCCCACATTTTATAAGCCTAATTTTTTTTTCTGAGGGAAGGGATGGTAGATAGCCTCGGTGGCATTTGTCTGTGCTACACAAACACTCCATAAATCAATGCTCTAAATGAAAAGACAAATAACCCTGTTAAGCTTGCACTGCTGAGCTTGAGTCAGGTCCAAATAAACCTGCCTTTTTGTTCAGACCAGGTTGCTTTTTAAAGAAGTCTTTATATTTCCCAGAAGCTAGTGAATTCCAGGCTGACTTTTTATCTCAGCAAGAGCACAGATACACAAATGCTCTTTAAAGCCGTATTATCTAAACTAGTCAGAGCACCCCATCTGACTCAGACTACAATTCCCAGGATCCTGTGTAGCTGGAGGCAGCAGGCACAGCCCACACCCAGGTATAAATGCCCACACCTGGGTGTTTTGAGTGGGATGTTTTAGATAGTGTTGGGTTGAGGGTTCTTTTGGAGTATGTGCAGGTGTATGACCTTGGTGCTCCTGTGTGAAGGTAACTTTCTGGCAATTGTGATATAGTCTTTTCACATAATTGCTCACTGCAGTATCCCCTTTCTTCATGATTACTGCTTTTGCTACTGTAACAGACAGGAAAAGCTGTGTCTTTTTACAATATCCCTTTCTTCTATTCATGCTACTCTGTTTTTTTGCCATAAGCTGTGTATAAGTTGTTTTGTGCTATACAGCAAGACAAAAGGAATGCCCCGCTGGCTCTCTGAGCGCTGCTGCTGGTTGTAATGGAGCAGTGCGCACCTGGGTGTGCATGTACTGGCAGTGACCTGTGTTTCTGGTGCCAGGTATTTCTACCCTGTGGTCTAGGCAGTTAGCGAACACTGTAATTACAGTAAACAGTTGCATCCTGATAAAGATTAGGCTGTGAGCTAATTAGTCTCGGGTGCCTCACCGAGGGGATAGACCCTTCTGTGCACTGTGAGCAGCGATATGGGGGAGGTGGTGGCTCCAGGGGTGCAAGAGGAATGTGGGAAGCATCAGCTCTTTGAAGAGTTTCTTGCTTTTCTGGTTCCCCCATCACAGCGCTGGAAGGGAATGAGAACACGTCCGAGTCCATCCGGCTCAGACGTGGCCTGTCTGACCCAACTAACGCTGCTGGCACTGCATGAATTTCTACCTCTGGATTCTCCCATGTAAGCAGCCAATTTATGGTTCCTTCCCCCACTGTTGGGGAAAGCAGCTCTTTGTGCCCTTCATGCCCCACTCATAAAAGTCTGGACTTAATTCGGCCCTTGTGAATTAGGCCTGTAAAAACAAAAGGCAGGTGATGTTTGCAACACCAGGCTCACAGAATAAATCAGTTTTTTTTTTTTTTTTTGTAATATATTAATGCTCATACGGTGAGCCTAAAATAAAATCCTCATTAATGAAGGAAAAATAAAGAGCCTCATGAACTGTATGGCACAGCGATGCATGTGACACTCCTGCAGTTTATTAGCCTGCTGCCGTAGCTCACCAGTGATCTCGGCCTGCTGAGCTGGGCTGCCCGTTTGTTCACCAGGATGGGAGGGTAATTAGTTCTCCATGCTGGCTGTGTCCTGGGCCTCTCCTGAGCAGGAGCTGACAGCCACGTGCAGCGGTGTGATGTGGAACAGTGGTCATTAGGGACAGAGCTGAGATTACCTATCTTTATTTCCTTCCTGACCTAAGGTCAGGACTGAAGCCCAGTCCCTGAGGTGAAGGGCTCTGGCTTTGTACCTAACGCTCGCGTGCTAACTAGTTCCCTCTGAGCTGGCACCTCAGGGAGACCGTGCAGCTAAAATAAACATCGTAACTAACGTGAGTAATGTGAATAAAACGGCCTTCTCTGTATAAAAACACACTTCGTCCTTTATGGCCAGTGTTATCAAGGAGGCAATGGGGGACTCGGGGACACATAATTTGAAACATTTTTGTATTACTAAGAGTTTCAGTCTCGAGTCCCTTTGCCTCTCACTAGTTTTGTGCTATAATTCAAAACAAAAGAATTTAACATACAAAAGTCAAGCATAACTTCCTCAGTTTTTGGAGTACAGAGAGACATAGCTCGCTGTAATGTACTGGTATTTCCCTGCTGCAGGAAAGCCTGGAGTGTTCCTGAATTAAACAGGATTCTGTTGGGCAGGAAAGAGGAGCCATGGAGCGGGATTTCTGTGGACAGTATCACCTTGTCCTGGCTATATCCCCTGGCAGGGCTGGGTGGCAACTGCGGCCTGGAGAGACAGACCTGTCAGTGCCGTGTGAGGCTGGATCGGGAGGCAGAGGTGCAAGAAGGGTGGCAATGGACAGCAGGAGGAGGAAGTGGAAAGGGAAAAAGAGACAGCACCAATGTGTAGCGCAGTGCTGAGCCTGGACTTCGGAGGTGACGTGGCTCCCCTATAACGAGTCTCTCACTTGTTTTCTTCCTCCAATTATGGGGCTTGAGGAAATACTCATTTTATCCCAAATAACATACATTATGGTTTTTTTTTTAGAATCTGACTCTAATTTTATTATTTAAGAATAAAAGAATAATATGTTAAGAAACCATCCAATTAAATTTTTTTTTACTCATTGTTCCATTGCTGAAACTACATGAGTCTTATGTTCTGAGTACATAGAAAAACATGCATAAATGAAGTATATAAACGATAAGATCACTTCTTAATTGTAATGGCAGCTCTGGTAGTTTTGTTTCACTAAAATCTGACATTCAGCACAGCTTTATATAACCTGTTCTGTCTGTATCTATATAATTTATTTAATACAATGCACTTGATTAGCCAGCATTAGTTTAAATTCTTTGTGGTATTCACCGATTTCATACCAGTGACTATTTTGTCACAATCCAGTATGCTGCTTTATAGCTGGCTTCTACCACTGCTGGTAGGTAACTATGTGATATATAACTTGCAAGCAGTCCTGCTGTTTGTTACTGGCAATTAATTTCTCTGGTGCCTTTCTTCCATTCAGGCCAGGCCTTTATGTTCTAAATCCAGCTATTCTAATACTCCCCACTTCTGCTGTGTAGAAAAGACTCAGACTGACAGATTATCGCAGAGCAGTTAAGCATGTAATTGCTCAAATGAGTTAAAATCCCTTCAAATATCTGTCTTTGTACCTCATCACACCACTTCATGGACTCAAATATTTGACAATTGATGAAGATAAACTAAAAGGATCTTCATTAGCTACCAACCACCGTGACAAGCTTCTTTCAGCTGAAGGCTGGTGAAGTTTGGGACTTATTATCTACTTAAAAACTGCAGGAAAGCAGAAAAATACTTCAGTGTACTTTAGACGAGAGAAAACTAGCAGCTTACACGATAGCTGAGGTCAAACAAAAACGTGGTTTGCTGATCTAGAGCTGTACTTGTCGAAAGTGTGCAGTAAAATACTCGTGGAGTCTTACAAGACAAAAACACAGAGGAAATATTTCAAGCTCCTGATAGCAACCACGAAAACCTCGCAGTTAATGGTAAATACAGTGATGATATTCATTACGATGTAAGCGTGCATCGGAAATCCATTCATCACATGATGCCCCTTTTATTACTATGCAGTTTCTCTGGCGTGAATAGTAATGTTGATTTCTAGCACATCCACCTGGGTCTCAGGTGTTTATGTGCAATGGTGCTCAAGGTCCTCAAAAAGCTCAGGACAGCGTGGGCTGGACTGTGTAGAACCTGTCCACTTTTTTGAGGATGCTTGAGGTCATCTTAGATTTTGACACCTACGTTTTACTTTAACCGGGAATTTTAATATCAGCAGATCATTGATTTGAAGAGGGCTGTTGACGCAGTGCCAGAATTATGGGGCAAAATAATAGCTCTACGTACTTTCTTTTCCCCCCAGCATAAAAAGCAGTTTTTATCAATCTAAAACCAAAAGAACTTTATGTCACTGGAAAGACAAAGTAGCAAGAAAGGACAGGACCAGATGTGGTGTAAAGTGCGTTGAGAGAAAGCTACGCTTCAGGTTTTTGTGCACATATTTGAACGGGCGTGTTGAATTTACGCTAGCTCAGCACTATGCATCATAGGAGTGGCCATGCTTTGAGCTAGCATTAAGCATGTTAAAAATTGGATCAACTATCTTACGGAACTGGAACAAACTCTAAAGTGTTTTGCCACAGCATTACAGAGCTTTTTAGGAAGTAGTGTGTGTGTTGTATAGAAATTGGTCCCCGCAAAGCCCAATGCCATGGATGTTGTGCATAATTGGAAATAGTATGGCTGTTTCCTTGAGGTTTGTTATAGACTGTATGAGTAAAATCCATTTTCTACTGTACTTCAATGAACAGTAATTTTCTGTTCCAGCTACAGATTTTATACTTGAAATACTATTTAAATACAGGTAAATCTACTCTCATGGAGTGTTCACAGGCTGCAGATAACAGTGGCATCTGTTTGGAGCCTGAACTAGGTGGTGGATTCCTTATACAACATGACTTTTTTTTTTTCTTGAAAATCAACAGTTTCGGAAAGGTACATAGTGATATTTCAGATACCGTAGGAGTTTTGCATAGATTAGAACATCAGGAGATAACCAGTTTAATGGCATTTGTGTTTTCAGTCTGTGCAGTTGCTTGTATAGCAGGGTCCTAGTCAGTGACCACGGTATCTGGCTCATCTGCACTAACAAGAGTAAAGGTTAGTTGCCTGGTTTTTCTCTTTTCTCTCTTCTCTTCTCTTCTCTTCTCTTCTCTTCTCTTCTCTTCTCTTCTCTTCTCTTCTCTTCTCTTCTCTTCTCTTTCTCTTCTCTTTTCTTTCTCTTTTCTTTTCGGAAGCCCTGAACAGCTTTGCTCTCCTGGAGCTTCCTCCACATCCCCACATTCGCCAGCATTTGCAGAGCTCTGACCTCCCATGTGTGCTTTCAGGTCCTTCACTTGCAGCTCTACGTCTCTAAATCTGCAGACTTTCTGTTCTGCTTCATCCTGCCATCCCTTTTCCTTCACGTACACTCATAAATTCTACCTTTTAGGGCAGAAACATGACAGAAAAAACAGCTTTTCTTGACACTTTTTCTTTCTCTGTTTCTTTCTCTTTTCCTTCCTTCGTTTTTCCGCTTTCCTTTTTTCTTCCCC